>CM059789.1:58688140-58928679 GCA_030435695.1 Brachymystax lenok tsinlingensis
ATGTTTAATGTCAGACCATGTCTACAGTTGAAAGGGGAAAGGGGGCAATGGGCCATTGAGATTTGGTTTAATGTGGTTTAGTAAAAATGACAAAGCACTTTCCTCTTGTCTTTCTTATTTCCATGTGTGCTCCTTGAGTGTGTGTGTGTGTGATGTGTGTGTGTGTGTGTCTGTGTGTGCACCTTGAGGGGGTGTGTGGGTATGTGTAGGTGTGCAGTACTCTAACAGTGGTGGCTTGTGACACTTTAAATGGGGAGGACGGGCTGGAACAGAATAAATGGAATGAGAGAGAAGATACCATTCCATTCACTCCATCCATCCATTACTATGAGCCATCCTCTATGTTACACTCTCTCCTGCACACTGTGATGCATGTTCACTCTGCTCCTCAGCCTTTGATGATATTGCCTGGGCTGCTGTACCTTACGGCTGGTCTGTCAGAGTAGGAGAGGTTTCATGCCACCAGGGGCTCTCGTTGACTCTGATCCCAGCCGAGGTCATGGAATCTGGGGCATAGGAGATCTGAGGGACCCCCTGGATCTCCCACCATGGGGGTCCCACAGTGAAGTGGAAGTGGGGCGAGTGTTAAGCAGGGGGTTGGTCTAAGGGCTTGGACATTCGACTGCTTTTTCACCAAGGAATATTGGATATTGAATAGTCATTTAAATGAATGACAGATTCCAACGTGAATTGCAAACATTATTTTCAATTGAAATCACTTGTCCACTTGAGTTTAAACTGACCCTAGCCTCGTCGCCTTCCCTACAACGGGAGGCGTGACAATGACGTGATTCTGGAGGTATAGCAACACGAGATTAAACTGACCCCAACCCTGAAGGACACAACAGCTGCAACAGTTCAACAGTTGTTGAAGTCTCCTATTTTCTTAGTCTTACATCCTGGTCTTCACTGATCTGAGAGGATTGGTTGAAGGGCCGGCCCTGATTGGGCGTGTGATTGGGTGCAGGGCCGGCCCTGATTGGGCGTGTGATTGGGCGCAGGTTACATAACAGTCCCAGAGCACAGCAGACAATAATCTCCTAACCTCCCTAGATCCCACAGTTTATAGACAAGGTGTTTAGCTGTTTATTATGGCATGTTTGTACTGGCAGTGAGAACAGATACAGAGATGTGTGTGTGTGCGCGTGTGCGTGTGTATTCCTCCAAGTGCCTGAGTGTTGTTAAATAGAAAATAAACATTTGGTGAAGATTCAGGCACACAATACATTTTAAGGTGGTCTAGGAAAAATGGGAACAGCTTTTATTTGCCAAAGCAACATTTTCATCAGGGTTTACATAAAGTTGAATTTCTACATACAGTACATTTTATAAAAGAATGGTATCCATTGATTCTTGAAGAATATAACTTAGAAATGCCTCATAAGCTGTTGTGTCTACAACTGTCGTACCCCATCAGAACCCCAAATATAAGCTTGATTTACTCTGATGTTTGTAAACAAAGTAAATATAAACAAAAACCTCAAAACATGGTTACAACTATCATTTTGATATCATGGATGATCAGTCCTTGCATCCATAGCCCTGTCTATGAATTTGAGAGAGGTTATTTTTCTCCAGCCCTATCCCTCTGTTTTTTACCAAAAAAGTGGCGGGGAGTAGTACTGCAGGCCAACCAAGATGCACTGTAGGCCAACCAAGATGTACTGCAGGCCAACCAAGATGCACTGCAGGCCAACCAAGATGCACTGCAGGCCAACCAAGATGCACTGCAGGCCAACCAAGATGCACTGCAGGCCAACCAAGATGCACTGCAGGCCAACCAAGATGCACTGCAGGCCAACCAAGATGTACTGCATAACAACATGATCCTATAGTAAGTCATCGTTAACAGAAATAAAATCTACAAGAAGAAAGTATACTCACCACGCCCCACTGGCTCAGACATTCGCATCCTGTCCTGCTGCTGCCTTCCCATTGGTTGTGAGCAACCCAGTGACCGGTAGTCCTCAGCTGTGATTGGTGCAGTCTGGTGGACAGCATCTCCTGCACACTCCTATTGGGTGTAAGTGATGGAGTTTTAAATTCAATTAGTCATAAGTATCTATAAAAAAAATTAACAAGACAAATGTTTTCTTTGGGGCGGGGGGGTTATTATGAAGCGAGTGATTGGCTAATGAGACCATAAGGGAATACCAAACGAGGTTCATGGAGAAGGGAAACCCTTAGAGTTTAATTTAACTCAGGCCAAAGAACCGGCAACTAATTGCACTTAAACAATTAGTTAATTCAAGTAATTAAAGTCGTAGAGGGAAAAAAACGAAAAATAATTCATCCAATTATATGCATTATTTCCTAAGAGAGCTTTTGATTCAACTTTTAGAATTGTGTCTCTCTTACATTCAAGACGTTCAAACTGACTTTCTCGAAATGGCGGCTCCTCAGCTCCTGCATTCGAATGTGGTTTTCCTGGTATTTCTCCTCGGCAAGTCTCCTGTAGTGTTACATTATATTATAAACTGGGTGGTTCGAGCCTTGAATGCTGATTGGCTGACAGCCGTGGTATATCAGATTGTATACCACAGGTATGACAAAACATTTATTTTTACTGCTCTAATCATGTTGGTAACCAGTTTATAATGCAATAAGGCACCTCGGGGGTGTGTTATATATGGCTAATATACCATGGCTAAGGGCTGTGTCCAGGCACTCCGCGTTGCGTCCCGCTTAAGAACAGCCCTTAGCCGTGGTATATTGGCCATATATACCACACCCCCTCGTGACATATATTAATATACAGGTAACTGACAAAATAATGAACACACTTTAGTTCATGAGGGATACAAAGTATATTGAAAGCAGATGCTTCCAAACAGGTGTGATTCCTGAGTTAAACATCCTTAGGGTCATGCATAAAAATGCTGGACAGGCCATTATTTTTCCCATTATTTTGTCTACCATGGCTATTCCCCCATAGGATGACAATGCCCCCATCCATAGGACACAAGTGGTCACTAAATTATTTGATGAGCATGAAAACGATGTAAACCATATGCCATGTCTGTCTCAGTCACCAGATCTCAACCCAATTGAACACTTATGGGAGATTGATGGAATTTCTGGTGGAAGAATGGTGTGGCATCCCTCCAATAGAGTTCCAGACACTTGTAGAATCTATGCCAAGGTGCATTGAAGCTGTTCTGGATCATAGTGGTGCCCAACGCCCTGTTAAGACACTTTACGTTGGGGTTTCCTTCGTCTTGCCAGTTACCTGTAGATGAATGATGCAACAGAGTAAGTGAGATAGCAGCGGGTTATATTGATCATTAAGACTAGGAGGTCATAACACTGTAGTTATCAACCAGAAACAGAGGGAAAGAGGGAAAGAGAGGAGGAAGGACATAGAAAGAGAGAAAATGAGAGAAATAAACAAAACAGGTAGAGACCCACAGAGAGAGAGACAGAGAGTGAGATAAAGTGAGAGGCAGAAGAGGGAGAGAGAGGGAGGGGAGAGAGTAGAGGAGGAGAGGAGAGAGAGAAGGTAATGGCTTGTATACAATCAGCGTCCTGCTAAAAGTTTCCCTCTCTTCCTCTCCATAGAGCACTTCAATAGCCCTGTTGCCTGGCCTGTTGTCCTTCCCATCCACCACCCCTCTGTCGCTCTCAGTACCGTTCCCTGTAGACACGTCTCTAACACAGTTCAGCCCAAGGAAACTAGGGCAGGGGAGAATGCATTTACACAAATCTCTCTTCATCTTTAAAGGGAACCCAGCCATGCATCATCCCCAGGAGAATCCCAACGGGACCTCACAGGCTCTATACTGGTCATGTACCGAATGACTGTGGTGTGTGTATGTGCGCGTGTCCTACCTAAGCCTCCTGGCCTTGTCGTCGGCAGCCTGCAGCTTCCTCAGCCTCATTCTCTCCCTGGGGGTCATTCTGTCTAGCTCTGACTTCTCCCTCAGTGTCTGAAGGTGCACCTTTCTCTGCCTGTTCAAAGGGCAACAGTCAGAGGTTGGGAGAGCTGGAGCATTGGTGAGTAAGATAGGTCAGATACTCCTACACACAATTACCTCTGCACTGTTAAAAACAATTGCTGCCTTAATGGGATTTAGAATTTACCATGGCAAAAAGAGATACTGTGCACTGTTAACACCTCTGTCACGGTCTTGTACAGAATTGGACCAAGGTTCAGCGGGCATAGCGTTCCACATGTTTTTAATACAAAATGGAACCAACTACAAAATAAAGAAAAACCAGACCGTAACGTCAGTAAAGCACAAACACATGCACTAACAGAAACAATAACCCACAAAGGCAGGTGGGGAAGGGAACAAAATAAATAGGATTCCCAATTAGAGGCAACAACTAACAGCTGCCTCTAATTGGGAACCAACACAAAACTCAACATAGAAAACACAACATAGAACAAAACCCCCCCTGGTCACGTCCTGGCCCAAAACCCCATAGATAACCCAAAGGACTATCTATGGCCAGGACGTGACAGTACCTCTCCAAAGGTGCGGACTCCGACCGCAACCAACAGTTAATGGGGGTTCGGGTGGGCCTTCTGTGTTGGTGACGGCTCCGGTGAAGATGCACTGGAGGCCCGGTGCGTGGAGCCGGAACAGGACGGACTGGGCTGGGACGACACCCTGGAGTCCTGGTGCGTGGAGCCGGACGTACTGGGCTGGGACAACACCCTGGATGCCTAGTGCGTGGAGCCGGAACAGGACGTACTGGGCTGTAACGACACCCTGGAGGCCCGGTGCGTGGAGCCGGAACAGGACGTACTGGGCTGTAACGACACCCTGGAGGCCCGGTGCGTGGAGCCGGAACAGGACGTACTGGGCTGGGACGACACCCTGGAGGCCCGGTGCGTGGAGCCGGAACAGGACGGACTGGGCTGGGACGACACCCTGGAGGCCCGGTGCGTGGAGCCGGAACAGGACGTACTGGGCTGTGACAACACCCTGGAGGCCTGGTGCGTGGAGCCGGAACAGGACGTACTGGGCTGTGACAACACCCTGGAGGCCTGGTGCGTGGAGCCGGAACAGGACGTACTGGGCTGTGACAACACCCTGGAGGCCTGGTGCGTGGAGCCGGAACAGGACGTACTGGGCTGTGACAACACCCTGGAGGCCTGGTGCGTGGAGCTGGACTGGAGAGGCGCACTGCAGGTCTGATGCGTGGAGCTGGCACTGGACGCACCAGGCTGGTCTCACGCACCTCTGGGCGAGTGCGGGGAGCTGGCACTGGACACACCGGGCTGGGGATGCGCACTGGACGCCTGGAGCTAGCACTGGATGCACAGGGCTTGTCTCACGCACCTCTGGGCGAGTGCGGGGAGCTGGCACAGGACGTACCTCTCTCTTACATCCCTCCCAAAACTCCTTTATACTCCTCCATTCCAGCACAGGTCTCACCGGACTGCAGGGAGCTGTCACAGGACGTACCGGGCTGAGAGAGCACACTGGACGTAGCGGGCTGAGAGAGCACACTGGACGTAGCGGGCTGAGAGAGCACACAGGACGTAGCGGGCTGAGAGAGCACACAGGACGTAGCGGGCTGAGAGAGCACACAGGACGTAGCGGGCTGAGAGAGCACACTGGACGTAGCGGGCTGAGAGAGCACACTGGACGTAGCGGGCTGAGAGAGCACACTGGACGTAGCGGGCTGAGAGAGCACACTGGACGTAGCGGGCTGAGAGAGCACACTGGACGTAGCGGGCTGAGAGAGCACACTGGACGTCCCTCTCTTCTCTGTTCGTCCGACAGCCCCATGTGCCCCCCCCAAAAAAAATCTTGGGACTGCTGTGGCCTTGGACCCCGGCGTCCTGGCTGCTCCTTCTCTCTTCTCGGCAACTCCCGCCACGGAAGGGTCTCGCAACCCCCCCATGATCTCCTCCCAGGTCCATAATACCTTCTCCTGGGCACGCTGCTTTGTTTTTTGGTGGTGGGTTATTCTGTCACGGTCTTGTACAGAATTGGACCAAGGTCGCAGCGGGCATAGCATTCCACATGTTTTTAATACAAAATGGAACCAACTACCAAACAATAAAGAAAAACCAGACCGTAACGTCAGTAAAGCACAAACACATGCACTAACAGAAACAATAACCCACAAAGGCAGGTGGGGAAGGGAACAAAATAAATAGGATTCCCAATTAGAGGCAACAACTAACAGCTGCCTCTAATTGGGAACCAACACAAAACTCAACATAGAAAACACAACATAGAACAAAAACCCCCCTGGTCACGTCCTGGCCCAAAACCCCATAGATAACCCAATGGACTATCTATGGCCAGGACGTGACAATCTCAGTGTGGTGGATTTGATTGAATTCTAGTGTTTACCTTTTGTAGGTCACTTCCTATGTGAATGTAAATACTTCTTTCAACATGTAATGTATGTAACAAGGTCATTTAGAGTGAGATGGGCAGTAATCAGACATAAACCATATACATATGAAAGAGACGATCTAATCAAGAAGAACATTAATTGGAGACCCTGATTCAGATATGTCTCCCACTGTCCTCTAACCATAACTTAAACCCTAACCTTAACCCTAAACCTAACCGAAAGCCTTAGACTCAACCTAGCTTCATGTTCACATCCCAGTTCAATCCTAGCCTCATATTACCTCGATGTACCTCAACTAACCTGTACCCCTGCACATTGACTCGGTACCGGTACCCCCTGTATACAGCCTCGTCATTGTTATTTTATTGTGTTACTTTGCTCTTCTTCTTTAGTTAATTTTTTTATTTTTAGAAACCAAAAAATATGCATTGTTGCTTGTAAGCATTCGATTTGATTTTAACCCTAACCCCAGTTTCATGTCCGCATACCAGCTCAACCCTAACCCAGGACTTTCGAGTGGCGCAACGGTCTAAGGCACTGCATCTCAGTGCTAGAGGCATCACTACAGACCCTGGTTTGATTCCAGGCTGTATCACAACCGGCTGTGATTGGGAGTCCCATAGGGCGGCGCACAATTGGAACAGTGTCGTCCGGGCTAGGGTTTGGCGGGGGTAGGCCGTCATTGTAAATAAGAATTTGTTCTTAACTGACTTGCCTAGTTAAATAAAGGTAGCTTCATGTCCACATCCTGGTTCAACCCTAACCTTAGACCCAACCCTAAACCTAGCTCCATGTCCACATCCTGGTTCAACCCTAACCTTAGACCCAATCCTAAACCTAGCTCCATGTCCACATCCTGGTTCGACCCAACCCTTACCCTAGCTTCATGTCCCAGCTCAACCCTCAACCACAATCCTAACCCTCAACCACAATCCTAACCCTAGCTTCATGTCCACGTCCCAGTTCAACCATAACCCTGGCTTCAACCACAACTCTAACTCTAACTATAAGGTGTGTAGAATTCCATTCGACAAGTCATCAGGGTAAGTATGAAAAAAGTGGAATAACATGATCAAGTCACTGACCAGTTAATACACATAACATCATATCATGCATAATCCCATGTTAATCACAATTTCTCACAACCATATCGCATGCTACCAAGGCACCTTGGCAAGTCATTACAGATGTCAGGCAACAAATTACATGATTGTGTCAATCCTAACGAGATGGGTGTGGCTAATGCTAAGACCTAGACCTAATCTGGGCTTTCTCTGCAGCATGTTACACCTGGCTACTCTGACATCTAGGAGAGTGTGTGTGGCCAGCTATGCTAATGACGACAGGCACCTTCCCTGATTGGTGCCAGTTTGAATCAGTGACAGTCTGGTTTGTTTAAGAGACAGCTGCTACTAACTATGCTTCCATGTGAGTGTGAGGGAGAGAGAGAGAGAGTGTATGGCAGTATTAATGTGTGTTTGGGTAAATGCTTGAAAATTCCTCTGTCCAGACAGCCACATTGCGCTAAGCTAAGGAGCCAGTGTTCATTCTTCATGTTTGAGGATGATACTTGTGTGTAACTGCAGCCACGTAGCTCTAAACTGAGGAGCCAGTGTTCATTCTTCTTGTCTGAGGATGATAGTGGTTTTAGTTCTCCCTCTTCCTTCTTAATAACCCAAACCACAGGCAAACCATACAGAATATATAGTCGTAGCCAAAGGTTTTGAGAATGACATAAATATTAATATTCACAAAGTCTGCTGCCTCAGTTTGTATGATGTCAATTTGCATATACTCCAGAATGTCATAAAGAGTGATCAGATGAATTGCAATTAATTGCAAAGTCCCACTTTGCCATGCAAATTAACTGAATCCCCAAAAACATTTACACTGCATTTCAGCCCTGCCACAAAAGGACCATCTGACATCATGTCAGTGATTCTCTCGTTAACACAGGTGTGAGTGTTGACGAGGACAAGGCTGGAGATCACTCTGTCATGCTGATTGAGTTCGAATAACAGACTGGAAGCTTCAAAAGGAGGGTGGTGCTTGGAATCAATGTACTTCCTCTGTCAACCATGGTTACCTAAAAGCAAACACGTGCCGTCATCATTGCTTTGCACAAAAAGGGCTTCACAGGCAAGGATATTGCTGCCAGTAAGATTGCACCTAAATCAACCATTTATCGGATCATCAAGAACTTCAAGGAGAGCGGTTCAATTGTTGTGAAGAAGGCTTCAGGGCGCCCAAGAAAGTCCAGCAAGCACCAGGACCCTCTCCTAAAGTTGATTCAGCTGCGGGATTGGGGCACCACCAGTACAGAGCTTGCTCAGGAATGGCAGCAGGCAGGTGTGAGTGCATCTGCACGCACAGTGAGGCGAAGACTTTTGGAGGATGGCCTGGTGTCAAGAAGGGCAGCAAAGAAGCCATTGAGAACTTGTGGTCGATCCTCAAGAGGTGGGTGGACAAACAAAAACCCACACATTCTGACAAACTCCAAGCATTGATTATGCAAGAATGGGCTGCCATCAGTCAGGATGTGGCCAAGAAGTTAATTGACAGCATGCCAGGGCGGATTGCAGAGGTCTTGAAAAAGAAGGGTCAACGTTGCAAATATTGACTCTTTGCATCAACAATGTAATTGTCAATAAAAGCCTTTGACACTTATGAAATGCTTGTAATTATACTTGAGTATTCCATAGTAACATCTGACAAAAATATCTAAAGACATTGAAGCAGCAAACGTTGTGGAAATTAATATTTATGTCATTCTCAAAACCTTTGGCCACGACTGTAGAGCATGTCCTTACACTGCTTTCAATATCTGTGCTGCGTCTCTTTCTCCCGCCGATGTCTTGTCTCTCAGTGTCAGACTGCTGAACTTGTGTTTTAAGATCTGTAGAGTGAGTGAGATAGAGAAAGGAAGGGGGAAAGAGAGAGAGTGAGATAAAGGTTAACATTATCAATATCATTGCTTTATTACTAACAGTCTAGTATATCCCTGTCTTACTTCACCATCGTTGATATGTTTACCTCTCTCTCTCTCTCTCTCTCTCTCTCCCCTCTCGCTCTCTCTCTCTCTCTCCCGCTCTCTCTCTCCCCCTCCCTCTCTCTCTCTCCCCTCTCTCTCTCTCTCCCCCTCTCTCTCTCCCCCTCTCTCTCTCTCCCCCTCTCTCTCTCCCCCTCTCTCACTCTTTCCCTCTCTCTTCGACTCTTTCCCTCTCGTTTCCTCTCGTTCCATCTCACTTCCTCTCTTTCTCTTTAGAAACTCTGTGCTTACGGCATAATAGAGGGTGGTGCCCTATCTCTATGTCCCTCATTCTCTCACTGAAATCTGTCAACAAGAGAAAAGAGGGACATGGAGGGTAAACCACTGGGGGGAGAGGGAGAGGGAGAGGGAGAATATTCACAGGACAATAGAAGAAACTTGTCATGGACAAATAACACCAGTCACGCCCCACCCTGTATACAAATAGAGGGAGAGATGGATGAGGAGGAGGGGGGAGAGATGGAGGAGATATGGAGGAGGGAGCTATGGAGGGAGAGATGGAGGAGAGATGGAGGAGGGAGAGATGGAGGAGAGATGGAGGAGGGAGAGATGGAGGAGATATGGAGGAGAGATGGAGGAGGGAGAGATGGAGGAGAGATGGAGGAGATATGGAGGAGGGAGAGATGGAGGAGCCGGAGGGAGAGATGGAGGAGAGATGGAGGAGGGAGAGACGGAGGAGAGATGGAGGAGGGAGAGATGGAGGAGCCGGAGGGAGAGATGGAGGAGCCTGAGGGAGAGATGGAGGAGGGAGAGATGGATGAGAGATGGAGGAGGGAGAGATGGAGGAGCCGGAGGGAGAGATGGAGGAGAGATGGAGGAGCCAGAGGGAGAGATGGGGGAGAGATGGATGAGGAGATGTGGAGTAGGGTGGAGAGATGGAGGAGGAGAGATGGAGGAGGGAGAGATGGAGGAAGAGGAGGAGGGAGAGATGGAGGAAGCAGAGGGAGAGATGGAAGAGGAGAGACGGAGGAAGCGGAGGGAGAGATGGAGGAGGAGAGATGGAGGAGGAGCGATGGAGGAGGAGGAGGAGGAGGAGGAGGAGGGAGAGATGGAGGAGGAGGAGGAGGAGGAGAGATGGAGGAGAGATGGAGGAGAGACGGAGGAGGAGAGATGGAGGAGGAGGAGGGGGAGAGACGGAGGAGGAGAGATGGAGGGAGAGATGGAGGAGGAGGAGGGGGGAGAGATGGAGGAGAGATGGAGGAGATATGGAGGAGGGAGAGATGGAGGAGAGATGGAGGAGCCGGAGGGAGAGATGGAGGAGATATGGAGGAGGGAGAGATGGAGGAGAGATGGAGGAGGGAGAGACGGAGGAGAGATGGAGGAGGGAGAGATGGAGGAGCCGGAGGGAGAGATGGAGGAGCCTGAGGGAGAGATGGAGGAGGGAGAGATGGAGGAGAGATGGAGGAGCCGGAGGGAGAGATGGAGGAGATATGGAGGAGGGAGAGATGGAGGAGAGATGGAGGAGGGAGAGACGGAGGAGAGATGGAGGAGCCAGAGGGAGAGATGGAGGAGCCTGAGGGAGAGATGGAGGAGGGAGAGATGGAGGAGAGATGGAGGAGGGAGAGATGGAGGAGCCAGAGGGAGAGATGGAGGAGAGATGGAGGAGCCAGAGGGAGAGATGGAGGAGATATGGAGGAGGAGATAAAACAAGAGACATCAAAGAACCACTGTGTTTTATGTCCACACAGAACAGCCAGGCAACACCAACTACCATGTTTACTGAGAAGGAGACACAACAGTGTCAGGCTAGCATACAGACATAAAAGGGGATAGCCACATCATATACTTTATACATATACTTTACATGTACATTCAGCCATAGGTGCTAGAGAGAAATGCAATGCATAAAATGCAGTGCTGAAAGAAAGAAAGCTCAACAGAATACATAATGTACAGTCAGGTTACCATACTGCACAAGGCAGAAACTAAACACAGACCACCAGATCTGTATCCATGTAATGTGTACATTTACATACAGTGCCTTCGAAAGGTATTCAGATCCCTTGACTTTTTCCCCAAAAAATTACATTACAGCCTTATTCTGAAATGGATTTTAAAAAAAAAACTTCAGCAATCTAATACAGCAATACCTTATTTACACAAGTATTCAGACCCTTTGCTATGAGACTCTAAACTGAGCTCAGGTGCATCCTGTTTCCATTGATCATCCTTGAGATGTTTCTACAACTTGATTGGAGTCTGCATTGGTGAAATTCAATTGATTGGACATGATTTGGAAAGGCATAAACCTGTCTATATATATAAGGTTCCACAGTTGACAGTGCATGTCAGAGCAAAAACCAAGCCATGAGGTCGAAGGAATTGTCCATAGAGCTCCAAGACAGGATTGTGTAGAGGCACAGATCTGGGGAAGAGTACCAAAAAATCTCTGCAGCATTGAAGGTTCCCAAGAACAATCGGGGAAGAAGGACCTTGGTTAGGGAGGTGACCAATAACCCAATGGTCACTCTGACAGAGCTCTAGAGTTCCTCTGTGTAGATGGGAGAACCTTCCAGAAAGACAACCATCTCTGCAGCACTCCACCAATCAGGCCTTTATGGTAGAGTGGCCAAACGAAAGCCACACCTCAGTAAAAGGCACATGACAGCCGCTTGGAGTTTGCCAAAAGTCACCTAAAGACTCTCAGACCATGAAAAACAACATTCTCTGGTCTGATGAAACCAAGATTCAACTCTTTGTCCTGAATGCCAAGCATCACGACTGGAGGAAACCTGGCACCATCCCTACAGTGAAGCATGATGGTGTCAGCATCATGCTGTGGGGATGTTTTTCAGCAGCAAGGACTGGGAGACTAGTCAAGATTGAGGGAGAGATGAAATTAGCAAAATACAGAGAGATCCTTGATGAAAACCTGTTCCAGAGCACTCAGGACCTCAGACTGGGGAGAAAGTTCACCTCCCAACAGGACAAAGACCCTAAGCACACAGCCAAGACAACGCAGGAGTGCCTTCAGGACAAGTCTCTGAATGTCCTTGAGTGGCCCAGCCAGAGCCCGGACTTGAACCCGATCGAACATCGCTGGAGAGACCTGAAAATAGCTGTGCAGCAACGCTCCCCATCCAACCTGACAGAGCTTGAGAGGATCTGAGGAGAAGAATAAGAGAAACTCCACAAATACAGGTGTGCCAAGCTTGTAGCGTCATACCCAAGAAGACTCGAGGCTGTAATCGCACCAAAAGGTGCTTCAAGAAAGTATTGAGTAAAGGGTCTGAATACTTATATAAATGTGATATTTCAGTTTTACATTTTTTATAAATTAGCAAAAATGTCTAAAAACCTATTTTTGCTTTGTCATTATGGGGTATTGTGTGTAGATTGATGAGGGGGGAAAAATAAATAATGTAATCAATTTTAGAATAAGGCTGTAGCCTAACAAAATGAAGAAAAGGTCAAGGGGTCTGAATACTTTCCGAAGGCACTGGACATGCTTGTCAGATACAGTACATTATTTGACATCTCATATGAGCTTAGCTGGCTTTACGTTTCAGGGAGCTTCATATTCCTGTGTGTGTGTGTGCGTGTGTGTGTGTGTGTGTGTGTCAATGGAAAAAGGGAACTATGACAGGAAGTCAATTTAGCATTGAGTATATCCAACCAGCCAGTAGGTTTGATTAGTCTGTGATTCTGGTACCATAGCTCCGCCCATTTGACCTTTGGAGCCACCCCAATCAATCAACCAATCAATCAGCCTTAGGAAGTATTTATATTGCTGTGATGTGTGTTATGTTTCCAGGATAGGTCTAACCTGCATACTGTCCTCAATTAATTTTGTCTTCAGAGCTTCTGCAGCAGAGAGCCTGGATGACGGGGTTTTCTCCAGCATCCTAAAAGAGAGACAGAACATGGTTCTGGCTAAGTTAAGGGTTATGGTTTGAAGCTAAGTTAAGCGTTAGGGTTTGAAGGAGGGTAAGAGACTCTTTATCCTGTATTGTCCTTTTTGTACACTTTGAAGCACAATGTGAGAGGATTGAACTCTGACCTATGTGTTACTGAGTTGACCCTTACATTCTCCAGCTAATGCCTTCTCACCTTTGCATGAGTGCGTTGAGGTCCAGAGAGTAACTGGCTGTCAGTCTTGGGGTTTCTCCCTCCACTATCTTCATCACAACTGACAAGAAGTTGTGTCCTTCAAAGGCGTGTGACAGGCAACACATCTCATACAGGATACAGCCTAGGGCCCTGAAACACACACACACACAATCAGCCAACACAGTTCGCAATGGTAGTGATATCATCAACACTTCTGGGTACACCTGCATTGGTTAAGGATACAACTGCACCAGGATCCACTGGTCCTGACCTGAAGTCCAGTCGTACGGAACAGTCAGTTGAGCTAACCTTTGAGGTCCCCATCCATCTGAGCAGTGATAAGGTCACCTACTGTATCAAAACTGTCATTCCATTCCATATTCATTCCATGCACTTGGAAGAGGGGTGCGACCTGACACTCTGATCTACTGTGTAATTGAATGGATAAATCAATGGCATCTCATAATTCCGATATGACTAATACCCCACATGGACTCTAAACAGATCAGTAAGGAGTGAGAACATTAACACATCTGGTAATGGAACTGTATACATCTTATACTGAGGTGTAATAAAGCTCACTTCTCCTGCGGGTTGTTTGGTATCAAAGGAAAGTGGCCATGAATAAACAGATTAGATGGTAGAATAATAATAGCCCGCCAGACATATGTGAATGAATACACTAGCTCCCATTATTACTCTTGATGGAATAGAGAGATAACCAAACGATGACAGGAAGCAGATGGAAGTTAGAGAGTTAAAGGTATTATTTGTCAATCATCCACCTCTTTGTCTTTAATATCACTCTCTCGTAATCTCTTGTTTTATTGCATCCTGCCACACAGTACGCCAGAACAACAATGCAAGTAATACAAATGGACAGAGTGATTCTACAATGAATATGAATTTATTCAGATACCATAATGGAGGATAAACAAACAATATAATCTGCATTTCCCTGGAAGCCTCCATCTTATTTTCCATATCAAATGTTCCATTGTTTTTATATCAAGTAATAACTGCATTATTTGCTGTAAAAGAAGAAGAATGGATTGGGAAGAGGAGTGGAGATCCATGTATTACAGTGATTTCAAACATCTATCACCAGTCAATGTCTCAATGTGACCGAACATAGTTGTGACTCTTCAAGTCCATCTCCCACTTCCTGTCTTTTTTTATTACCTACAGTGAGCCCTCTGCTCCTTGTGAGATCGGGCCGTGTGTGGTACAGTAGAGCGGTCGAGGCGTGAGGTGACCACTTCCTCTCTCATTAGTGTGGTCTATGGGAAGAGACGCTGAGCCTGAGTGAGGAGGAGTGGGAGGCAACAGACTACCCAGAGGGCAGTGTATCAGTGTCTGAGATCTCCCCCATCTCCTCAATTGGCTTCTTGCTCTCTTCCTCTCTGTCCGTCTCTCTTCCTATCAGTCGGATAAAATAAGACAATTTTCCACTCCCACTCTGGGATTAGTGGTAATTTCCTCTTGAAAACAGATGAATGGGGAAGGAAAAGAGGAAGGAAGGCCAGGGGTGGAACGAAGCTGCTGGCAGCTGGGAGGGATAGTGCAGAGTTGCCAGTGCTTTTGTCTCCATTCAGTACTATGTTCTACCGGCTGTACTTTTTTTATCCAAGAAATCAGATTCTTCTTCATGAATAACTTCTCAAAAAGACTATTATTTGAAACCATGGAGCACTGGTGCTGAAGGAAGTCATGCACACTTACCACTGTTGCATTCTTTTTAAAGAACTTTGAGTTCAGTAGATGCATGCACTTCAGACTGCAGTGAAAAATGAGAGATCTGTAGTCGCTCTTGTATTAAAGGTGTTCTTTATGCTCTCCTGCTGATCAGACCAACAGCCGTAACGACTCCATTCATCATTATACATTAATCCATTCCTACCCCTCTTCTACACCTTATTACTCATCACATATTCCAGTCCATATCCAAAGTGCCTCTTAGCCATGCTCCTTTTGGACTGCTTTGAAGTGAGTAGCAAGTTCTAAGGAAATGTCAGCCAAATCTCACAATGAGAGTCTGCCTTGATACGTGACAGCATCACACAGCATTCTGAACTCAGCGCTGTAGCCTTAGCAAGAAGCAGAGAGACGGAGGAGGAAACTGGATGTCAACAACTCTCTTGAGGTTCGGAGGGGTATGAGAATCAAAAAATAACTCATCTTCAAAACGCAGAGCTCTAAACAGGTGTTTGTTTCATTCAAAGTTTTAAACATGACAAACATTCACACAATAAAACTTGTGGTGGCTGCCGCAACACAAAATAAGCGTTACAAGTGTTAACACTTAGGGATCAGCAGCAGTGGTGTCGGTTTTGGAGAGTCCCGCGTGCCCAAAGTAAAATGCCTGCCACTCAGGCACATAATTAGTACTATTTGATAGAAAACACTCGGAAGTTAAAATAATGTCTGTGAGTATAACAGAACTGATATAGCAGGCGAAAACCAGAGGAAAATCCATTCGGATATGCATTTTTTTTTTGACCTTTTTCTCCTGTCTGCCTATTGGATTTAATGTTAGGTAGGACTTAGACTGCAGTACCTATGGCTTCCACTGGATGTCAACAGTCTTTAGACAGGGTTTGATGACGTTAGGTTGAATTAGAAGCGAATAGAAGAAGAACTTAGACGTGGACACCGGAACTCAGTAGAATGACATGCGCGTTCACGGTCTCGCGCGCTCTGTGGTTTTTTTCCTTTCCTATCGTTCAGGCTATAATCCAGTTTAAATATTATAGTAAATATATATAAATGTGTACCTAAGGATACATAAAAAATTATGTTTGATTTGTTTGGACAAAGTTGATAGGTAAAGTTTGAACGCGTTCTCTTCACGGTTCAATGGGCGACTCAACGGTGGATTTTCTGAACATAACGCGCCAACCAAACTGAGATTTATGGATATAATAAATGACTTTTTCTAACAAAAGAACCATTGGATGTCTTCATTGGACACTTGGGAAGCCCTCAGCAGAAGTTCTTCGAAAGGTAAGTGATTTATTTTAGTTCTTATATGGGTTTTGTGTGACCCGCACTGGATATGAATTTATGCTAATGTGGAAAATATATGAGGTACTATCCTCAAACAATCAAATGTTGTGCTTTCGCCGTAAAGCCTTTTTTGAAATCTGACAACACTGTGATATTGCCAAGAATCAGAGCTTTTGATGACTATGCAACACTTGTATATTGATGAATATTTAATAATCCAACTTTTGGATTTTGAATTTGGCGCCTTACATTTCACCGGGTAGTGTCGGGAGTGGGGGCGCTAGCGCTCCTTAATTATCCCCAAGAGGTTAAGAAAGTTACTACGCACATAAACAAACAGTGCAGCATCAAAATAAATGTCAATGTCCACTCACCGCTCAACCTATCTAACCTTACCTTTCTTTACATTTGAACTTTAACCTAACTTTGACCTTTCTGTCTTTGAGCCTCAGTGTGCTGCTCCACCTACCTACCAGATATCAGACTTGGAGTTGTAACCGTGGTGGTTCAGTACTTCAGGGCTCATGTAGTAAGGTGTGCCCGTGAAGGTGGTGGCCAGGTCACATGACCCCATCAGCAGACAGGACACCCCAAAATCACCTGAACGGAGGAATAGCAACACTTATAATAATAATAATAATAATAATAATAATAATAATAATAATAATAATATATTATATTTGTGGAGTGCAATTCGCATAAGGTAGGAAACAAAACAAAGAACAATAAACAGCAACAATACATGAAAACAACCTAATAATGTTAAATCTAGACTTTAAGCAGATTAATTGATCAAGCATTATGGGGTGATTATTTCCAAACTGGAACCTGTTCCTATTTCCTGTGCCCTTATTGATCCCATCTGAAAGGACCAGGGGGATGGGTCTGAGCACTATGCAGAAGGACAATAAAAAGCCTGAAAGAAGTGTCCACTATATTGTTTTCACCTATCCAGTCCTCTCTCGAGTGACAAGAATGAGTTATCACAGGAAGAGGAAAGAGACCGTTTTCTGTTTGGAATTGAACCATTAGCACATTAAAGTAGACAGTTTTCTGTTTGGAATTGAACCATTAGCATATTAAAGTAGACAGTTTTCTGTTTGGAATTGAACCATTAGCACATTTTCTGTTTGGAATTGAACCATTAGCACATTTTCTGTTTGGAATTGAACTATGAGCACATTGAAGTGCATGCCCTTATTATGTTCTATTGTCTTCATTTGTTAAAGTGAATTACATATTTTATCTAAATCTTGTAAACAAACAACTTGTGGTGATTTACACAGTGGGCAACAGATGGTGTGCTGTGTATCAACTGTGTGCTGTGTATAAACAGTGTGCTGTGTATAAACTGTGTGTAGTTTTGTATTCTTCCATTCCCTTTGTAGATAATATGCCGCAGACATATTGAGAGAGCCTTTGAATTTAACAGGAGTGACACAGCCTCCCTGCACTTTTAAGGACAAGCAAAGATTTCAAACAAACAAAACTCACAGGGGCCCCTGCTGCAATGGAACTCACCAATTTTAACTATGTTCCTTTTCAGGAAGATATTTTTGGCCTTCAGATCTCTGTGGAGGATGCGCCTGGGACGGAGGAGGCAGGACAAACAGACATCAGCAGACAGGCAGACAGGCAGGAGTACAATAAAGAAATAAACCTTGCACAATGCAATCACGATACTTTGAAGTCCAAAATATATCCTTGTTTAGATCCCTGTGGTTCTTAGACCTCCCCCTTATGTACTCTTAATTTTGGACAAATGGAGTCTTGGACTTTAAAAGTATAAATACAGTATTAACCTGTTATGCATGTAGTGGAGTCCAAGCAGCAGCTGGATCAGCCAATCAGTGACCTGGGTCTCAGGCAAGCTCTGCCCTGCTTCTCTCACTTCCTCCAGCCGACAGTCCAAGTCCCTGTCCTAGAGCATAGAGTATTATAGCAATAGTCCAAGTTGGTGTCCTAGAGCATAGAGTATTATAGCAACAGTCCAAGTTGCTGTCCTAGAGCATAGAGTATTATAGCAACAGTCCAAGTTGGTGTCCTAGAGCATAGAGTATTATAGCAACAGTCCAAGTCCCTGTCCTAGAGCATAGAGTATTATAGCAACAGTCAAAGTCCCTGTCCTAGAGCATAGAGTATTATAGCAACAGTCAAAGTCCCTGTCCTAGAGCATAGAGTATTATAGCAACAGTCCAAGTCCCTGTCCTAGAGCATAGAGTATTATAGCAACAGTCCAAGTCCCTGTCCTAGAGCATAGAGTATTATAGCAACAGTCCAAGTCCCTGTCCTAGAGCATAGAGTATTATAGCAACAGTCAAAGTCCCTGTCCTAGAGCATAGAGTATTATAGCAACAGTCCAAGTTGCTGTCCTAGAGCATAGAGTATTATAGCAACAGTCCAAGTCCCTGTCCTAGAGCATAGAGTATTATAGCAACAGTCCAAGTTGCTGTCCTAGAGCATAGAGTATTATAGCAACAATCCAAGTTGCTGTCCTAGAGCATAGAGTATTATAGCAACAGTCCAAGTTGCTGTCCTAGAGCATAGAGTATTATAGCAACAGTCCAAGTCCCTGTCCTAGAGAATAGAGTATTATAGCAACAGACTCAGATATTCATACAGATACACACATCACAATAAATGCATGCAAGCGTACACGGGCGCATGCACGCACACACCCACCAACACACTATTGTGGATACACATTGTGGAAAGTTCATTAATTTCCATTCTGGGGGAAATGTGCATCAACTTTAACTCTAAGAGCTAAGTGCATGAACACTAAGAGAGCTCTGAATCATCTTCTCTATTTTACACTCCAGACAGAAAGGTCCTCTGTCAGCTGCCATTGTGACCATTTAACTGTCTGTGAGGATAAGCTGGAATGAGATTTGAGCTAGCTTCATTCTCTCTAATGGGACTTCCAGAGAGAACAGAACAGCACCAGTGAACTTCTTAATGGAACTGTGGGGGTGTGGGACGGGTAATGTCCTCACTGGTTCATTCTGAGAGGCACTGAGTAGGTTATGCGTGTGTGTGTGTGTGTGTGTGTGTGTGTGTGTGTGTGTGTGTGTGTGTGTGTGTGTGTGTGTGTGTGTGTGTGTGTGTGTGTGTGTGTGGTGTGTGTGTGTGACAGTGCGCATGTGTGTGCGTGCGTGCACGTGCCTACGAGCATGCCTGCATGCATCTGAGCTTCTGTGTAGTGGGGAAAAGTCTATTTTGTGTGTATATGGGGGGTGATGGAACAACATAAGCTGTATGTGTGTCAGATAGGGCTGTCCCTGGCTAAAAATGCTTTAAGTGAACTGTTTAATGAGATAATTAAGACACAGAAATGACAAGAGGGAGTCCGACCGCAATTGATTTGATTGTGCCGCCTGGCTCAGACTTGCCGGGCTGTGTTTAACTTCTTAAGGAGCAGCAAGGTGCGCTAGCGCCCCACTCCCGACACTACCAGGTGAAATGCAAGGTGCCAAATTCAAAATCCAAAAGTTGAATTATTAAACATGCATCAATATACAAGTGTTTCATAGTCATCAAAAGCTCTGTTTCTTGGCAATATCACAGCGTTGTCAGATTTCAAAAAGGCTTTACGGCGAAAGCACCACATTTGATTGTTTGAGGGTAGCACCTTCAATATTTTCCAATTACCATAAATTCATAAGCGATCACGGTTCACATAAAACACATTTCACAGCGAAAACAAATCAATTACCTGTTGAAGAACTTCTGCTGAGGGCTTCCCAAGTGTCCAACGAAGACAATCCATGGTTCTTTTGTTAGAAAAAGTAATGTATTATATTAATAAATCGCCGTTTGGTTGGCGCGTTAGAATGAGAAAATAGAGTCCATTGAAACGTGAAGAGAACTCGTTCAACTTATACCTAAGAACTTGTCCAAGAACAATCAAACATCATTGCTAATGTATCCTTAGGAACACTTTAATGTATATGTTGTATAATATTTCAACCGGAATATAAACTGGGCGATAAGAAAGGAAAAAAACAAAGAACGCGCAAGCCGGGAATGCGCATTTACTTGTAAGGACAACTCCGTGGACACTTCCTTATTCCTCTTCTTCTCTGCTCTAAAAGCAGCTAAGAAGAATCAGAACACTTTCTCAAGACTGTTGACATCCAGAGGAAGCGATAGGTACTGCATTCATATGCCCTTATATGGGCATTTTCATAAGGGAGGGGTTCCAAATGAGCAATGTGTCAAAACCACTTTTTTCAGGACAGAAATTCCTCGGGTTTTCGCCTGCCATATCCGTTCTGTTATACTCACAGACAAAAACAAATTTCCTATCCAATGGTACTAAATATGTGCATATCCTATTTTCTGGGCCTGAATGGGAGGCATTTTACTTTGGGCACGCCAGGCTCTCCAAAACGGTCACCTCGTGCGCTACTCCCTAAGAAGTTAAAAAGAAGACACAGTGACTGTGTGACTAGCACCCGTTGTCTCTCTCTCCTCCCTGCTGCAGCGACCACCACAGAACATCAACAGTGTGTATAGTGCTGTCCGTGTTGCTGCAACATAATTACAGCCATTTCTGACTGAAAAGTTATGTCACTGAAATTCCTAATTTGTTTAGAAAAAACATTCCCTATTCCCTCAACCCTTGCTCTCTTTACGTGACATGACTAATAGGGCCTGACCTTTAGCATATCATAATCACATCAATAAATTGACTATAACAAACTCTGAACACTGTAACACATTACAGCAAAATGGATGCACAGGATGTGATAAATAAACTCGATACAGGGGAATGTTTACTGGTTGCTCAGGAGGTAAAGGGGGAGTTCAGAAAGGTGGAATAAATGTGACTAGTTGTGGAAAATACTGGAGATCTAGAAAAAGAAGGTAAGGAGCAAGCGCTTCCTGCATATTATGTGTGCCAAACAGATGCTGTTAGATTACAAAACAAAAATTCTGACCATTTGGATCAATGTAAACAACATAAAATAAATTATAAGTGTAATAGAGAGTCTGTTGTAAAAAAAAAAACGTTTTGTTCTTGTAAAGCCTTTATTACAGCAAAGACTAAAAACAGTCGCATTTATTCGTGAACGCAATTTACGAAATGGGGCTGTTTAGGCCAAAACTAAAATGCTTGATTACATTTCAATTCATGAATGACTCGAATGCTGTGCAATGACATTAACTAATAAATGCAGTAGGCTATGTAAGTGTTGAAATATAGGCCTAAGGCCTAAGTAAGTTACAGTATTAAGACTTAACAGGATGCGCTTTTAGGCCAATAGCTTGATGGTGGTTATACAACGCTGCTATACTAACCCTACTAATGATAATGACATTACTTATTACTTTTATAATGCTGATCATAATAATAGTTATAATAACAATAAGAAGGAGATCAAGGAAAAGGGAGGGTTATTATTTTTATTTTTATTAAAAATATAATTTTTGGGACAATTTGGAACAGCGTAAACAACAATAAATACATGATAAATAATGCCAGAGAGGCTGGTCTAATGGAAAAAGTGTAAAGCCTTTATTACAGCATAGCAAAGATTAAAAACAGACAAATTTGTGGAATTGTTTATCCGACATGTGGTTGCGTAAGGCTTATTGCTCACGGAGTCAATAGGCTATTAAACAAACAGTCAAACAGACAGCAGAGGCAGGATCTGTGTTGTTTCTGAAGCTATATATGGAAGATGAATAAAGACAGGCACATTTAAAAGTTAGGCTATTGATTATAGACCAAATTAAGTTGGGGTTTCCTCTCACCTCACTTTTCTAAGATAATTAAGGCTGTTTTCTCATATCCTAAACACTTTTTAAACACTTTGAAGTTTGTGGAACTGTGAAATTAATGTAGAAGAATATAACACATTAGATCTGGTAAAAGATAATACAAAGAAAAAAACACGAGTTTATTTGTATTTTTTTTGTACCATCATCTTTGAAATGCATGAAAAAGGCCATAATGTATTATTCCAGCCCAGGTAAAAATTTTATTTTGACCACTAGATGGCAGCAGTTTATGTGCAAAGTTTTAGACTGATGCAATGAACCATTGCATTTCTGTTCAATTATTTTTTATCAAGACTGCCCAAATGTGCCTAATTGGTTTATGAATAACTTTTCAAGTTCATAACTGTGCACTCTCCTCAAACAATAGCAAGGTATTATTTCACTGTAATAGCTACTGTAAATTTGACAGTGCAGTTCGATGAACCAGAATTGAATCTTTCTGACAATATCAGATATGTCTATGTCTTGGGAAATGTTCTTGTTATTTACAACCTCATACTAATCGCATTAGCCTACGTTAGCTCAACCGTCCCGAGATGGACCCATCAATCCTGTAGAGGTAATGTTTTGTATAGTCAGTGTTTGTTGTCTTGTTTTCATTAATTACTTTTCAGTGAAACCAAGTTTCTTCTTCTAACTTTTCCCATGTTTAAACCTGATTATTAACAACTGGGGGTAATAGGCTACCCCTGGTAGACAGCTAGCAACAGACCATAGAAAGATGAAGTCTCTGTGTTGGACTGTTTTTTTTATGTATTTTTAATCTTCTGGAGAGAGTGGGAAAATATAATAATGGTGGTAAAACAGCTGTTGGCCATTACTGTATAACATCAGGCTCTGAATAAATGAGAAACAACCTGGGGTGAGGTATAGGTTAAGAGACCAAGCTTCGCGTTAAACCACCACAGTCAGAACCATAACCACCTCACAGGTGTCTGACAGAAAATAACAACTGAAAATGCAGTGGCCAGGTACACACGATCCCTGCCCAAGGTCAAACCAGGAAACTGAAAACGGATGCATTGTTCAAGGTTGTGGATGAGATTGCAACAGCACAAAATATTCCAAGAGATCTGGATACATGCCAGGTTTACAAAACATTAAATAAACAACATAAATAATTAGAGAATTCATAGAGGTTTCAAAAAACTCACTAAGATCATTTATGTTCTTTCGGGGGGCCGTTCTAGATTTGAAATGCCCTCATAAAAAAATTAACAGCACTTTATTAACACGTATTTGACTTAGACCATGATTCAATCCGATCGCCCCTTTTCAGCTATGCCCCTTTTAAAGGAAAAGATCTAGGCCCTCAGTGCAAAGGAATGGATATTTGTTGCCAGTCCTACCTCACAGTACTCAGTGATGATGCAGAAGGAGTCTCTATGCAGAAAGCTGCTGTAGAAAGTGATGATGGCTGGGTGGTGGAGCTGGGACAGGAGCTGAGCCTCCTGGGATGCCTGGACCGTCTCGTTGGGACGCAGGTCCCCCAGAGGGATCTCCTTCAGCACCTTACTAGGGATCAAAGGTCAGAGGGCAGAGGAGAGAGAAAGGTCATAGTGAGGGGTTTTTCCAAAATGGACAACACATGTACGTAGTAGCAAGTTATTCACCAAGCAAGTCAGTTAAGAACAAATTCTTATTTACAATGACGGCCTAGGAACAGTGGGTTAACTGCCATGTTCAGGGGCAGAATGACAAATGTTTACCTTGTCAGCTAGGGAATCTAGCAACCATATTGAGTATTAGGGAGTGCAAATGTAAAAAGCTGGCAATAGACGTAAGTTGACCACCGTACCCCAATTATCATCCTGGGCAGGGACAGGGAACATCATTCAGACAAATCGTTTAAAATGTGTGTTTTCTCCAGTCCCCTGTCTGGTCCTGGGTACACACACACATGTTTGCGTGCACGCAAGCACGCACGCACGTACACACGCACGCACACACAGAGGCTGTCATTAGCCTGCTACTAATTGTGTAGGCCCTGAGATGTAATTACCAACAGGACAGGATGTCTGGGTCTTTGGTCATTACAGAAGAACAGGACAGGACAGGGTGACTGGGTCTTTGGTCATTAAAGAGGGACAGGACAGGAGCAAACAGTAATCTGGAGTTGTGTTGAGTTGTGTTTGAAGGACAGGAGGAAGGACCCTGTGGGAAGGACTCAGCACAAGGATGCCATCGTTGTTATTCTTGTAACTGGACACATTAGCCTGTTGTCCAAGATTGTCCTTCAAGTGGAAAAACATCCACCTCACAGTGGTGGGTCCATGTAATCTTTCTGCAGGTTCCATGTACTTCTCATCAAACCTCATCAAACCTCCCAAAAAAGAACAACAAAAATATATATTTTCTCAAACATTGAAAGTGTGGTAAAAACCCACACTGTGGGGAAAAATGCCATCATCCCTTCATAGAGACAAGTGTCTTTGGACGTTTTGAAAACTACTCTTATTAACGTAACCTAGTCTTGGCGGTCATATGACCTAAAAAAAATAAATACAGTTTTGTAGCAGATGAACAATACTACTTTTCACATTGCGGGTTTGCTTGAATCCCAGCATAGGTCTGTACTCAAATCCAAGGGGATACATGGTAATGAGGCTGAGACTCGGAGAGCAGACGTTTTTTCAAGTGTTCTCCTCCTCTCTACCTCTCCTCCTCTCTACATCTCCTCCTCTCTGTCGCTCCTCCTCTCTGCCGCTCCTCCTCTCTACCGCTCCTCCTCTCCTCCTCTCTACCTCTCCTCCCCCTCTACCGCTCCTCCTCTCTACCTGTCCTCCCCCTCTACCTCTCATCCTCTCTACTACTCCTCCTCTCTACCTCTCCTTCCCTTCTACCTCTCCTCCTCTCTTCCTCTCCTCCTCTCTTCCCTCTCCCCTCCCCCCACCTCTCCTCCCCCTCTACCTCTCCTCCTCTCTACCTCTCCTCCTCTCTACCTCTCCTCCCCCCACCGCCCTCTCCTCCTCCCACCGCTCCTCCTCTCCTCCTCTCACCGCCTCCCTCCCTCCCTCTACCTCTCCTCCCCCCACCTCTCCCCTCCCCCCCACCTCTCCTTCCCCCCACCTCTCCTCCCTCTCTACCTCTCCTCCCCCCCACCTCTCCTTCCCCCCACCTCTCCCTCCCCCACCTCTCCCTCCCCCACCTCTCCTCCCCCCACTCCTCTCCTCTTCCCCTCTTCCTCTCCCCTCCTCTCACCTCTCCTCCTCTCTACCTCTCTCCTCCTCTCTACCTCTCCTTCCCCCACCTCTCCTCCCTCTCTACCTCTCCTCCCCTCCCTCTACCTCTCCTCCTCCCCACCTCTCTCCTCCCTCTCTACCTCTCCTCCCCCTCTACCTCTCCTCCCCCCACCTCTCTCCTTCCCCCCTCTCCTCTCCCTCTCCCTCCCCACTCCTCCTCCCCTCCCCTCTCTCCTCTCCCTCCCTCTACCTCTCCCTCCCCCACCTCTCCTTCCCCCCACCTCCTCTCCTCCTCTCTCCTCTCCCTCCCTCCTCTCCCTCTCCTCTCCTCCTCTCTCCCTCCCCCCACCTCTCCTTCCCCCACCTCTCCCTCCTCTCTTCCTCTACTCCTCTCTTCCCTCTACTCCTCTCTCACCTCTCCTCCCCCCCACCTCTCCCCTTCCCCCCACCTCTCCTCCCTCTCTTCCCCTACTCCTCTCTACCTCTCCCTCCTCCCACCTCTCCTCCTCCTCTCCACCTCTCCTTCCCCCCACCTCTCCTCCCTCTCTACCTCTCCTCCCCCCCACCGCCTCCTCCCCCTCCCACCGCTCCTCCTCTCTACCTCTCCTTCCACTCCCACCTCTCCTCCTCTCTACCTCTCCTCCTCCTCTCTACCTCTCCTCCCCACCTCTCCTCCTCCCCCCCACCTCTCCTCCCCTCCCCCCACCTCTCCTCCTCTCCACCTCTCCTACTCTCTACCTCTCCTTCCCCTCTACTACTCCCTCCTCTCTACTACTCCTCCTCCCACTCTCTCCTCCCCCACCTCTCCTCCCCCCACCTCCTCCCTCCTCTCTACCTCTCCTCCTCTCTACCTCTCCTCCCCCCCACCTCTCCTCCCCCCCACCTCTCCTCCCCCCACCTCTCTCCTCCTCCTCTCACCCTCTCCCTCCTCTCTACCTCTCCCTCCCCCTCTACCTCTCCCTCCTCTCTACCTCCTCCTCCTCTCTCTACCTCTCCTCCCCTCTACCTCTCCTCCCCCTCCACCTCTCCTTCCCCTCTACCTCTCCTCCACTCTTACTCTCCTCCTCTCTACCTCTACTCCTCTCTACCTCTCCTCCCCCTCTACCTCTCCTTCCCCTCTACCTCTCCTCCTCTCTACCTTTCCTCCACTCTTACTCTCCTCCTCTCTACCTCTCCTCCTCTCTACCTCTCCTCCCCCTCTACCTCTCCTTCCCTCTACCTCTCCTTCCCCTCTACCTTTCCTCCACTCTTACTCTCCTCCTCTCTACCTCTCCTCCCCTCTACCTCTCCTCCCCCTCTACCTCTCCTTCCCCTCTACCTCTCCTGTTAACTTCCTCTACTCCTCTCTACCTCTCCTTCCCCTCTACCTCTCATCCTCTCTTCCTCCATACCTTTAAGGAGTTAATCAGGACCCTCTCAGAGAAAGGACTGATCTGTCACAGCACAAAGAGCCTCTGGCTAAATTGGTCCTCAGGTCATTGATGTGAAGTCTACGTTCTCAATCAGTCTCTCTCTATTCAGCTTTCTACTACACTGCAGCGGAAACGCAACGTCCTGAATTACATCCTGCTATGCTGCTCTGAGACTGAGAGCTCCTTAGGCTTCTGACATGATTAACCAAAACACATGGCCCTAACTATGACATGTTGCGGTTGGGTTGGCATTCAGGGTTAGTGTGGTTGGGGAGATGTGTTACATCTGGTGTTGCGTCTTCTCAGCTCTCTTCACAGGTTCCCGGTGGCAGATGGCAAGACATTCAAGACCTAACTTCCACTTATACACCCTCTTCTGTTGGCTCTCTGCAATGAGTCATGGTCAAGCTTGGCTGTGTCTGATAGTCGGTCAGATTATTTGTCTTCCTGGAATGAAATGATTGTCTGCAGATTGAGAGAGGGCGTTCCTTGACCTCTTGTTTATGTCAGCGTAGGTGTGGGCTTACTGTTGTTCTGAGCTTGCCAGTGATCCCAGGTTGAAGTAACTTCCGGGTCACTACCACATCAGTGGGCAGGGCTGAGTGGTCATCCAGGAGACAGTGGAGGGATGGGATTATTCATGACCAAGCTGTGGTTTGATGTACTACATGGCCAACACTGTCTAAGACTGCTGTTTGTGGAGATTTCAAACACTGTCTAAGACTGCTGTTTGTGGAGATTTCCAACACTGACTAAGACTGCTGTTTGTGGAGATTTTCAACACTGTCTAGGACTGCTGTTTGTGGAGATTTCCAACACTGTCTAAGACTGCTGTTTGTGGAGATTTCCAACACTGTCTAGGACTGCTGTTTGTGGAGATTTCCAACAGTGTCTAAGACTGCTGTTTGTGGAGATTTTCAACACTGTCTAGGACTGCTGTTTGTGGAGATTTCCAACACTGTCTAAGACTGCTGTTTGTGGAGATTTCCAACAGTGTCTAAGACTGCTGTTTGTGGAGATTTCAAACACTGTCTAAGACTGCTGTTTGTGGAGATTTCCAACACTGTCTAAGACTGCTGTTTGTGGAGATTTCCAACACTGTCTAAGACTACTGTTTGTGAGAATTTCCAACACTGTCTAAGACTGCTGTTTGTGGAGATTTCCAACACTGTCTAGGACTGCTGTTTGTGAGAATTTCCAACACTATATAAGACTGCTGGTTGCGGAGATGTTGGTGGAACATTGTGATAAATGAGTCATTCAAAGTCACCCTCCATAGACTGTGCTTCATTAGATATCATGCCATCACCTTTCCCATGTTCTCATGCATACGATAAATGGTTTGCAGTTTAGTGACCTTGTCCTTGTTGGAAGAGATTGACGTAGAGCAGGGTTTCTTAAACTATGGGCCTGGGCCCAAAGTGGGCCCTGGGCATGTGGGTCGCGAGTTATCAGAATGTGTCTATAATCACACACTATTTCATCTTAATTTGGGGCATTGGAGGACGATTTGGGTCATGGGAGAACGGTCCATTTCTTATTTGGATCTTGAGCTGAAAAAGTTTAACTGACGTAGAGGACCAGAGAATGGCACAGAAGGGCTCACATCTGTTGGTGTGACACGGAGCCTCTAGAATAGATGACTCCTTCTAGCCAGAGGCAGGCTGGCAGGGGCACCGTTCAAGGGCACATTGGTTACGTAACAAACAAACAGTCGACTTTAACATGCCTTTGCACATATTATTTCACAGAAGGTAATTGAGCAGAAATATAAATACGATTGGCAAATTAAAAATAACTGAGAGTATGGATTGAGTATATACAAATGTGTATATATGACTCAGTGCTTTTGTTTTTTGCTTTTTGTTTTATGCAATTGTTCTGTCTCCCTCATAATATCACATTGCAGCGGAGGGCATTCAGAATTCAGAGAAAGTCCTCCATTCAATCTCACAGGACAGGGGTTATCGCCATGCAGCATGAACATGACATCAATCATCCTGCAGGGAATAACTTAGCATGTAGCGTGTCCAGATTCTCCTATTGTCTCTGTTAGTTGGATCACATTGTTATAATCCTGGAACAGCCACATTATGGAACACACACATGCACACACACACACACACACACACACACACACACACACGCACCCACACACACCATGCACACACACACACTTTCATCGTCACGTCCTGGCCACAGATAGCCCTTTTGGCTGCTCTATGGTGGTTCTGGTCAGGATGTGGGGTGTGTTTTGGTTCTATGTTGTTTTTCTATGTTGGTTTGGTTTGGGTTCCCAATTAGAGGCAGCTGTTAGTCGTTGTCTCTAATTGGGAATCCTATTTAGGTTGTTCAGTCCCCCACCTGTGTTGTGGGATATTATATGTTTGTAGTGGTGTGTGTGTGCGCGCCACACCTGCGTTATGGTCGTTGTGTACTTTCTTTTGTTTTGGTGAGTTCTAGAAATAAATATGTTTCACTCAACCCTGCATGCTACGCCTTGGTCCAATTCTGCACAAGAACGTGACATTCATCCTGGGGAATAAACCATTGGTAGCATTCCTATGCTCCTCCTAGCCACATCACTAGCTTATAAGTAACAAGGCGATGACAGTCTGAAAAACAAGATGAGAAATCACTACAAAGATTTACAGGTATATGTTGAAAATGGTGTCTGTGTCTGTGTCACTGTTACAGTTTTTTTACAATCACTTTGGCACTAATTTCAGAACCTTGATGCCATTTTTCAAAACTTTAGACACAAAACTCACAACCGATGATCAAAATGCAAATTTTTCAAAACTCTGGACACTTTTTCCAATTGCTTGGATACAATACACATAAAGCTAAGATCATGTGTTCATTGAAATAAAACCACCTGTTCAAAATGACGCAACATAAGATCAAAGTATTACCATTTCAAAAATGCAATTCACACATTACATCCGAGATGACTGTCTATTCATTTCATTACAATTATCTAACTATCAACTGATACAACTGATCAAAATGATAAATAACTGTTGCATTACTCTTAATGCATAGTTTTATGGAAACTGACAAACAATATTCCATGTTTAGATCATGAAAGTTTCACGATAACGAGCTCCATTGACACCAATTACCGTGGAACATGAACCAATTGGACTACATTGTCTATGGATGTAATATTTCATCATCATTCTTTATCAGACACTGTTTCTATGGTCCCATGTACCACTTTTCCAGACCATGTTTTCAGATTTGACATTACTGTACACTTTATTAGGTACAACTATCTAGTACTGGGTAGGACCCCCTTTTGCCTCCACAACAGCCTGAATTATTCACGGTGTTGTACGTTAAGAGATGCCCTTCTGTACACCACTGTTATAAACAGCTGTTATTTGAGCATTTGTGGCCTTTCTGTTAGCTTGAATCAGTCTGGACATTCTCCTCTGACCTCTCTCATTAACACGGTGTTTCTGCCCACAGAACTGCCACTCACTGAATGTTTTGTTTATCGCACCATTCTCTGTAAACTCTAGAGACTGTAGTGTGTAAAAATCCCAAGAGGGCAGCTGTTTCTGAGATGCTGGAACCACCATGTCTGGCACCAACAATCATACCACGGTCAAAGTTGCTTAGATTACTCATCTTGCCTGTTCTAATGTTTGGTCGAACAACAACTAAAGCTCTCTACTCTATATACTCTATATATTGAGTTGCAGGCAGCCACATAATTCGCTGTTCGAAGAAGGCTATTTGTGTTAACACACAGGTGTACCTAATAAAGTGGCCGGAGAGTGTATGTATGCAGGCCCTTGTAATTGCTTTTCCAATACTGCTAACTCTTTACTGATGATTGATTTCACATTGTGGTACGAGTATATAGTGAAATAAGTGGTATCCACCTACAACAACATAGCGATAACATGGAGCCGGCAGATGAGGTGGTCGTGGGCCTCGTTTGAGAGGTGTGGGAGAACGTGGTAGAGGACAAGGCCACGGACCAAGACAGCGGCAGCAACAGCAAAGAGTATCCAATGAAATCCGAGCAATAGTTGTAGACCATGTCGTAAATCATGGCATGACAATGACTGAGGCAGCTACAATGATTCCACCAAATCTCAGAAGATCAACCTGGATTCGCCATGCCTGAAGATTCTTCCCAAGATGTTTGGCTAATGAAAACATTGATTGTGATGTGGATGAGAACCTGTGGCCAAATCCACAAGACAGGGTTGATGGAAATATAGAAGTACAGTAATCAATCCTTTGATTTGCTTTTTACAGTAAGCCAGGTGAGGAACACTGCAGTTGACGTTTTCCTGTAGTTTATTTTTGTAGCTAATTATTTTTGCTTTGATTCAAAGAAACCTATGTTGTGATTTTATTGTATTTCATCAATACATTTCAGATTTTGCTCAATGATTCCACTGTGTCTGTAGTTCTCTCTACTAGTCCTTTTACAGTGATGTATTTACGTGTAGTACCATAACGAAACAAGTAATCAATTTTGTACTACAATATTTAATGATTGTACAAACAACTACACAGTAAAACTATTGGTATCTTGTGTGTGAGTGATTTAAATTAATGTTCCTATGGTATTTCATGATAAATGAGTTATTTGAACCAATGACTCTGCAAGTGCAAGGTTTATTTGAAGATGTGAATGCACAATACAATGTTTTGAACATTGGACAGCCTGTGTTACAAATGATGACCATTTAGAGTTTTGTGTCTAGTGTTTTTAAAAATGACCACAAGGTTCTGAAATTAGTGCCAAAGTGATTGTAAAAAAACCTGTAACATGAAGAATAAACCAAAACAGATGTACATGTCCTGATGGATCCCAGAAGTCCAAATTACAATTTGGACTGGGAGAGGGGAGAGGGGCGAGGGCAGAGGGGAAAAAGGCGAAAGGTGAGAGAAGCGAGAGGGTAGAGGGGAGAGAGGTGAGGTGAGAGGCGAGAGAGCTGAGGGAGAGGGGCGAAAGGAGAGGGGGTGAGAGGGCGAGAGGGAGAGAGGAGAGGAGAGAGTGGGGAGTGAGGAAAATAAAGAGAAAGAAAGACACGTGGCACGAATGGAATGGAGGGAAGGAGGAAAATAAAGTGAAAAGAGAGTGAGAGTGGATGGATGGATGAATAGGGAGGGAGAGAGGGGGAGAGAGAGAGAGAGAGAGAGAGAGAGGGGGAGGAGGGAGGGAGGGAGATGATAATAGGGGCTTCAAAGAGGTTGGGAGGTTTCCTAAATCTGACAGAGGTGTGTGTGTGTGTGTGTGTGTGTGTGTGTGTGTGTGTGTGTGTGTGTGTGTGTGTGTGCGTGTATGTGTATATACAGCTTAAATAATTATGTGTGTGTAATGATGTGAGTGTGTGTGTAATGATCTGTATGTGTATATACAGGATATATAATGATGTGTGTGTAATGATCTGTATGTGTATATATAGTATATGTCATGATCTGTATGTGTATATTCAGTATATATAATGATGTGTATGTGTATATACAGTTGAAGTCGGATGTTTACGTACACTTAGGTTGGAGTCATTAAAACTCTTTTTCAACCACTCCACAAATTTCTTGTTAATCAACAAACTATAGTTTTGGCAAGTCTGTTAGGACGTCTACTTTGTGCATGACACAAGTAATTGTATCAACAAATGTTTACAGAGAGATTATTTCACTTATAATTCACTGTATCACAATTCCAGTGGGCCAGAAGTTTACATACACTAGTTGACAAAGATTGTAGTTTTTGGAGAAATGTCCTCTGGTCTGATGAAACAAAAATAGAACTGTTTGGCCATAATGACCATCATTATGTTTGGAGGAAAAAGGGGGAGGCTTGCAAGCCAAAGAACACCATCCCAACCGTGAAAATATGTGAGGTGCTATCCTCAAACAATCAAATGTGGTGCTTTCGCCGTAAAGCCTTTTTGAAATCTGACAACGCTGTGATATTGCCAAGAAGCAGAGCTTTTGATGACTATGCAACACTTGTATATTGATGCATAATTCAACTTTTGGATTTTGAATTTGGCGCCTTGCTAGCGCCCCACCACTCCCTAAGAAGTTAAGGACAACAAAGTCAAGGTATTAGAGTGGCCATCCCAAAGCCCTGGCCTCAATCCTATAGAAATTTTGTGGGCAGAACTGAAAAAGCATGTGCGAGCAAGGAGGCCTACAAACCTGACTCAGTTACACCAGCTCTGTCAGGAGGAATGGGCCACTTATTGTGGGAAGCTTGTGGAAGGCTACCCAAAACTTTTGACCCAAGTTAAACAATTTAAAGGCAATGCTACCAAATACTATTTGAGTGTATGTAAACTTCTGACCCACTGGGAATGTGGTGAAATAAATAAAAGCTGAAATAAATCATTCTCTCTACTATTATTCTGACATTTTGCATTCTTAAAATAAAGTGGTGATCCTAACTGACCTAAGACAGGGAATTTTTACTAGGATTAAACGTCAGGAATTGTGAAAAATGTAGTTTAAATGTACTTGGCTAAGGTGTATGTAAACTTCCGACTTCAACTGTATATAATGATCTGTATGTGTATACAGATATAAAACAATAATATGGTAATAAATAGTAACTTGCAAGCTGGTAAGTCTATACTATAAGTCTATGAAATCGGTTAGACAAGAACTGGTGAACAGGAGTCAACTATTGGCATGGAAACCCTTCCAGTAGGCCTTGCATAGCAATAGACCAGGCAAGACCTGCTCGATGTAAAGAACACCTGCATCACCCCTCTCTATCCATGTACAGTAAAGATCTGAGACCTGGCAATCTCTGATCCAGTGGCCACACCACCAAGAATTCACCTGGAAGCAGTCAGTCAGTCCCCAATATGCAACCAGGGCTTATTGTTTCTTTGTTGAGCCTTTAAAAGCGTTCTATCCACATTAGTATCGTCCGTATATTGCTCTTCTCCAAGTGAAAGACCTCGCATTGCAGGGAAATGAGTGGCGGGGAGAGGCGAGAGGCGAGAGGCGCTGCCAACCACATCTATCCACAGTCCAGAAGGAAATATTGCCAAGCTGTTTGTCCTCACCTCCGTAATTCTTCCCAAAAGGTACATAATTTTTGGGGGGGCTAGCGGGTACACACAAGTATGCAAGGACAGCAACGTTAGCTGGTCGTCATTTAATTAGTGTGCTTGCTTCAGCAAGAAGTCTCCTGCTATTGGCTGATACTTATTTACACATTGGAGAAAGACTCCAAAAGCCTGCTGGTAGGTGCTAGTGATGAATTAGATATGTGTGCATGATACAATAATTGCTCGGTCCTGATTGCACATCAGCTGCGACTTTGTAATTAGCATAGAAAGCACACAATAACCCATCTAGAAAAGACCAGCATTGTTAGTAATGACTGTGTTTACAAACACTCAATACACACGTTTTGGATGGGGATCATGTACAGTGACTGTTGACAGCAGAGCTAACAGAAGGAACAATTATTATTTTTCCAGAATACTGCACACAGTAAGGGAATGGGTGGGGGGAACTGAATAAATAAATAAATAAATAAATAAATAAAGGGGGAAAGTATTTCTGCCTATCTTGGCTGCCTGTCACTCTTGTTTATGAAACAGGCCGAAGAACACATCGCTCCTCATTCCGAGTTAATCATTTTAACGTTGGAATTAAACGATAAGGAGGGGATTCTTAATAAAGGGGAAGAAGACGAGGCCATTTGTCTTGGGCTGATGTGAAACAGCTGTATCCCTGAGGCAGCTCTCTCTGTTGTAGCCTTGAAGTCTGCTCTTTTTAAAGTCCAGTTTCTTCTTGTACAAAGCCATCTACTGTATGTGATTACACAGTGGAGTAGAGGTCAGATTGATGGACTTGTTGACCAGAATAAGTCAATAAGGTCACATAGCACACTGTATGAATGTGCATGACTCATGCACACTCTTAGAAGAAAAGGTGCTATCTAGAACCAAAAAGGGTTCTTCGGCTGTTTCCATAGGAGGACCCTTTGAAGAACCCCTTTTGGTTCCAGGTAGAACCCCTTTGGTTCCATGTAGAACCCTTCCCACAGAGGGTTCTACATTGAACCTTAAAGAGTTCTACCTGGAACCAAGAAGGGTTACCTACTCTACTGTGCTCAACAAAACATCAATTTAAAAATACTTTCTTGCTATGTGCATAGCTACCTGCTTGAGTGCCAAGAAGGGTAGCAAAAACCAGAAGTCATGAGTGACTGGCTTCAGCAAGTGCAGGAGGAATTCTGTCTGGACATAATAAATTCATTCAGAACCCCACACACACAAACGAGTCATGATTGCATGTGACAGACAGTAGCCTGACTGACACTGGTCTCACGTGAAGAAAAGGAAAGCTCTCAGTCGTCACTCAGGGTGGATGTGGCTGTCTGATGGACAGTCCAGGTAACAGAATCAATCCCCCAGGGCACACATATCAAACTCATTCCACAGAGGGCTGAGTTCCTGCAGGTTTTCGCTCCTCCCTTGCACTTGATTGATGAATTCAGGTCACTAATTAGTAAGGAACTCCCCTCACCTGGTTGTCTAGGTCTTAATTGAAAAGAAAAAAACAAAAACCCACAGACACTAGGCCCTCCATGGGATGAGTTTGACGCCGTTGCCCCAGGGAAACAAACATCAGACATTCAGGAAGTCCTCTTATTTAAAGCAGGTGTGATCCATGAGCAGAGTGATGACATTGATCATCATAGCAGATGACGATTTTATATATATTTTTACTGCAGAGGGGCTGGTGATGCCTGACGTCTTCAGTAAGGGAAAGGGTTTGGTTTCCAACACCAACCCACAATCTGCAGTCATATGGTCTGAGAAAAATGTGAGAAATGAATGTGTATACTGTACGTGAACACACTGCTTTAAATGCATCCTTGGCACATATATCTCTATATATCCCAAATATAGCTTGAATACAGCTAACTGACAATCAGTTGTTGGAGGGCGCATTAGACTGCTGTATAGCGGAGCTGTAATGAGTCAGAATAGAAAGACCACAGCATCTGGTAAGCTGGAGCCATATGCTACAATGGGCAGAACAAAGCCAATTCAGGCAGAAGATCAAACTGCTTAAGAATATGTTCTGCACTCACACACACACACACACACTCACACGCACACAGTAGGGGAGGAACTGTATCAAGCAGATGCTCTATGATCGGACTATTAACTATACAGCTTTGCTATCCTAAACACAGCCCCTTGGCTAGCACTCTTTATACATCTGCCTATAAAAGAGTTATGCTATTGTAATAATACTAACAAAAAGATTCAGAGATTTCATTTCAGATGTTTAGTGGATTTTATCTGGACTACAAAAACCATTTAGAGAACTATCCCTCCCTCCCTGGTAGTAGCTAACTTGCTAATGTGTGCTGTGAGTGAGGTGAGCTGTCCTGCCCTGTGAATGGCGGTGGTTTTGAGTGTCAGTGCTGTGCCAGTGTGTGGTGGGTCAGGGGGTTAGTGGGCACTGCTGGGCTGTGGTAACAAGTTGAAAGCCTTGCCCTGAGCCTGGAGCGTGGGTGTAATGACCCGTGGCATGACGTCTCTTGCCTCTGGGTGCCATAACTAATTGGTGCTGCATTCTCTGAAAAGGGTATGTCTCCCTCTCTCCCTTTCTTAACTCACTATCTCCCTCCATTTCTTTCTTTCTTTACTCACTCCCTCTCCCTCCATTTCTTTGAAACCTAAAAGATGTGATGCAGTGTTGCGTGGGAAGGAGGGCACTTATGTGTATGTGTGTGCGCAAGTGCGTATGTGTGTGTGTGTGTGTGTGTGTGTGGCAGAGAGACAGAGAATGACTTTTTCCAATTCAAATCTGCTATCTACAACGATTTGATTCTGGCCCATGATTAAATATGGCCTACTGTCACGCTCTCCTTAATGACTGAGACCCTATGGAGGCAGCACACTGCATCATATGCCAAAGGAGTCTCAGAGCCTACTGTCTGGCACAGGGCAGGGGCTTGATACTTGCCCAGGGGCCAAGCGTACCTGCTGTGGCATCTGTGTGCTCAAAGAGACATGGGACTCTGGACCCGGCTCACTGGACTGTGCCAGCAGGCATCATGTTTCAACGTTGATCAGGCAAGACCCAGTTTCATCGTGTATGTCCTTTGTAGTGAGACCATTGTGTGCTTGCCATTTAGGCTTAGGCTTATCAATATATGTGTGTTTGTAGACATAGTTGATGAACTCCTGGTGCTGTTTTGATTTGGGCGGCCAGTATTTGAGCAGTGAGCCAGGAGTTTGTTATGTCAAGGTCAGGGGGTATACATGACTGGCACACAAACACCGACACACACACACACACACTGACACACACACACACACACACACACACCCAGACACACACCGACACACACAGACACATACTCTCCTCCCTCCTCTATCCCTCCTGGGAAATCTATTCTCACTGCTACATGTATGTACAGACTTGTGTGGGAAAAGCAGTCCATCAAAGCCTATTGGATTAATAGACATACGCTGATGTTGTAACTCTACAGTATATGTTCCAGACAGTGGATGAATATACCCATTATAGTGGATTCAATTAAACTCAGTCCAGAGTGCCAAATCTCTTCATGTTGAGTCTCTAGTTCGTCCAGATAATGCCTTGGGTTCTGCAATGTAGTTAAATGTAATGCAGTTACATTTTATAAGTCTGTCATGTCTACGTTAATGTTTTTAAATGTATGAAAATTGTAAAGTATTTTTGTCCGTAATGTCTTTTCATTATGTGTCAGACCCCAGGAAGACTAGCTGCCGCCATTGGTGTCAGCTAATGGGGATCCTAATAAAATCTAAAATGTGTTTGATTAGCACAGAGCCAGCTGCTCAGAGCAAGCATTCTCTCCCACATACATGGGGATATGATGAGGGAGAGAGAGAGACGAGAGAGAAGAGAGGGGGGAAGAGAGGGGAAGAGACGAGAAGTGAGGGGCTCTAAGGCATCTGTACCCAGGCTAATGCTGCCACCAAGAGGATGAACACAGAACTGCTGTTTTAATTGAGCACAAACGGTAAAGGAACCACCCCTACACCGTTAGTCATTGGTCTCGATTCCCAGCACACTTATCTAAAAGGATTGGAGAGGTGTGCAATATGAAAGATTTTACCCATTTCTAATAGAGGGCAAGGTAAGCACTGGGCAGTTCACATGTGAAGAGCAGCGCAGGACAACAGCAGGAGGCATACTCACAGTTTCTCCCCATCCCTTGCTCTAGCGTCGTGTACGAGGTAAACAGTGCCAAAACTCCCTCTGCCCAATCTCTGTAGGATGCTGTATCTCTTGGCAATCAGGTTGCTGGGGACAGGAGTTATAGGAGTGGAGGGGGAGTGGACATGGCAGGATGAATGGGCTTCCAGCTCCTCAAACTTGGGCATCTTGTTGCGGGATTCTTACAGGTGAATTGACTGCAAAATTCAGCAAAACACAAACATGTTGCTTTTCCTTATTTTATGCACGTTTGCCCAATTCAGATGAAAATAAATAAATACATATTTTACAGGGGAGACAGAGTCAGATAGCAGCACGTCGCACTTGTTACAGTGTAGGATTATTGAAAGCAGAGTCCTGGCTAGCTTATTCTATTTCACTATTGCCACTTTGTCAAATAAACTCACCTGTATGCAGTTAGGTGTTGGCTATTTCCACCAGTTAAAAACATCCATAGCCTACTGTATTAACTTCCGTGTTTACTCTTGTTCCTATGGTAATAGGAAACCTCTTGTCTCCCTTTCATTATACCCTTTTATTTCACCAGGTGTCAGTGAAGAACCTTCTGATGTGAAGGCCTGTTTGGGAAAGGGAGTTTTAGTCTCAACTCATGACAATGCATTTGACCAGAAGACTACACGTATACTCTATTCTCTTCTAACGTGGAACGGAGTTGTATGAGACATCTGTAGGCTGGCTACCTAACCTAAGTCATATTCTTCAAGAATATAGTCAATTACTTTTTCCACATTTTGTTATGTTACAGCCTTATTCTAAAATGTATTAAATTGTTTTTTTTCTCCATCAATCTACATACTCCATAATGACAAAGCAAAAACAGGTTTAGAATTGTTAGCAAATTTATTACAAATAAAAACGTAAATATCACATTTACATAAGTATTCAGACCCTTTTCTCAGTACTTTGTTGAAGCACCTTTGACAGCGATTACAGCCTGGAGTCTTCTTGGGTATGACGCTACATGCTTGGCACACCTGTATTTGGGGAGTTTCTCCCATTCTTCTCTGCAAATCCTCTCAAGCTCTGCCAGGTTGGATGGGGAGCGCTGCTGCACAACTATTTTCAGGTCTCTCCAGAGATGCTCGATCGGGTTCAAATCCGGGTTCTGGCTGGACCACTCAAGGACATTCAGAGACTTGTCCTGAAGCTCTCCTGCAATGTCTTGGCTGTGTGCTTAGGGCCGTTGTCCTGTTGGATGGTGAACCTTTCATTTAATCAATTTTAGAAGTTGGAAAAGGTCAAGGGGTCTGACTACTTTCCGAATGCACTGTAGATAGACCTACTATTATTGAAATGAGCCTTGCATTGCAGTCTGGGCTCATAGACTAGACGTAACATAGTAAAAGTAAATCTGGGACACTGATATCAAAGTCAAAGTCACCATTATTTGTCAGTTGTACAACCAAATGCCTTCAACCGAAATGTGTCTTCCGCATTTAACCCAACCCCTCTGAATGAGAGAGGTGCGGGGGGCTGCCTTTAATCGACATCCACGTCTTCCGGCGCCCAGGAAACAGTGGGTTAACTGCCGTGTTCAGGGGCAGAACGACAGATTTTTTCCTTGTCAGCTCGGGGATTCGAACTTGCAACCCTCCGGTTACAAGTCCAACGCTCTAACCACTAGGCTACCTGCCGCCACCTGATATATTATGTTTGGTATGGTTACATAAGACATATGGTTATTTGAAGTAGAGTGGTTGGTCGGGCTGGATGGATGGGTGGGTGTATAACTTGAACGTCTAGCAACCCAAAGGTTGCGAGTTTGAGTCTCATCACGGACAACTTTAGCATTTTAGCTAATTAGCTCATTTTAAACTACTAGCAACTACACTATATACACTGCTCAAAAAAATAAAGGGAACACTTAAACAACACAATGTAACTCCAAGTCAATCACACTTCTGTGAAATCAAACTGTCCACATAGGAAGCAACACTGATTGACAATAAATTTCACATGCTGTTGTGCAAATGGAATAGACAACAGGTGGAAATTATAGGCAATTAGCAAGACACCCCCAATAAAGGAGTGGTTCTGAAGGTGGTGACCACAGACCACTTCTCAGTTCCTATGCTTCCTGGCTGATGTTTTGGTCACTTTTGAATGCTGGCGGTGCTTTCACTCTAGTGGTAGCATGAGACGGAGTCTACAACCCACACAAGTGGCTCAGGTAGTGCAGCTCATCCAGGATGGCACATCAATGCGAGCTGTGGCAAGAAGGTTTGCTGTGTCTGTCAGCGTAGTGTCCAGAGCATGGAGGCGCTACCAGGAGACAGGCCAGTACATCAGGAGACGTGGAGGAGGCCGTAGGAGGGCAACAACCCAGCAGCAGGACCACTACCTCCGCCTTTGTGCAAGGAGGAGCACTGCCAGAGCCCTGCAAAATGACCTCCAGCAGGCCACAAATGTGCATGTGTCTGCTCAAACGGTCAGAAACAGACTCCATGAGGGTGGTATGAGGGCCCAACGTCCACAGGTGGGGGTTGTGCTTACAGCCCAACACCGTGCAGGACGTTTGGCATTTGCCAGAGAACACCAAGATTGGCAAATTCGCCACTGGCGCCCTGTGCTCTTCACAGATGAAAGCAGGTTCATACTGAGCACGTGACAGACGTGACAGAGTCTGGAGACGCCGTGGAGAACGTTCTGCTGCCTGCAACATCCTCCAGCATGACCGGTTTGGCGGTGGGTCAGTCATGGTGTGGGGTGGCATTTCTTTGGGGGGCCGCACAGCCCTCCATGTGCCCGCCAGAGGTAGCCTGACTGCCATTAGGTACCGAGATGAGATCCTCAGACCCCTTGTGAGACAATATGCTGGTGCGGTTGGCCCTGGGTTCCTCCTAATGCAAGACAATGCTAGACCTCATGTGGCTGGAGTGTGTCAGCAGTTCCTGCAAGAGGAAGGCATTGATGCTAAGGACTGGCCCAGACCTGAATCCAATTGAGCACATCTGGGACATCATGTCTCGCTCCATCCACCAACGCCACGTTGCACCACAGACTGTCCAGGAGTTGGCGGATGCTTTAGTCCAGGTCTGGGAGGAGATCCCCAGGAGACCATCCGCCACCTCATCAGGAGCATGCCCAGGCGTTGTAGGGAGGTCATTCAGGCACGTGGAAGCCACACACACTACTGAGCCTCATTTTGACTTGTTTTAAGGACATTACATCAAAGTTGGATCAGCCTGTAGTGTGGTTTTCCACTTTAATTTTGAGTGTGACTCCAAATCCAGACCTCCATGGGTTGATAAATTTGATTTCCATTGATAATTTGTGTGTGATTTTGTTGTCAGCACATTCAACTATGTAAAGAAAAAAGTATTTAATAAGATTATTTCATTCATTCAGATCTATGATGTGTTATTTTAGTGTTCCCTTTATTTTTTTGAGCAGTGTATATATCAAAGTATGTGGACACCCCTTCAAATGAGTGGATTTGGCTCTTTCCTTTCTGCCACATCCGTTGCTGACAGGTGTATCAAATTGAGCACACCACCATGCAATCTCCATAGACAATCATTTCCAGTAGAATGATCTTACAGAAGAGCTCAGTGACTTTTAACGTGGCACCGTCATAGGATGCCCACTTTCCAACAAGTCAGTTCGTCAAATTTCTGCCACACTAGAGCTGCCCCGACCATCTATAAGTGCTGTTATTGTGAAGCGGAAACGTCTAGGAGCAACAACGGCTCAGCCATGAAATGGTAGGCCACACAAGCTCACAGAACGGGATCGCCGAGTGCTGAAGCGCCTGGCGCTTAATTGTCTGTCCTCGGTTGCAACACTCACTACCGAGTTCCAAACTGCCTCTGGAAGCAACGTCAGCACAATAACTGTTCGTTGGGAGCTTCATTAAATGGGTTTCCATGGCTGAGCAGCCGCACATAAGCCTGAGATTACCATCCGCAATGCCATGCGTCAACTGGCGTAGTGTAAAGCTCAGCGCCATTGGACTCTGGAGCAGTGGAAATGCCTTCCCTGGAGTGATAAATCACGCTTCACCACCTGGCAGTCCGACGGACAAATCTGGGTTTGGCAGATGCCAGGAGAACGCTACCTTCCCCAATGCATAGTGACAACTGTAAAGTTTGGTGGAGGAGGAATAATGGTCTGGGGCTGTTTTTCATGGTTCGAGCTAGACCCCTTAGTTCCAGTGAAGGGAAATCTTAATGCTACAAATATAATAAAATTGTATTTGTCACATACACATGGTTAGCAGATGTTAATGCGAGTGTAGCGAAATGCTTGTGCTTCTAGTTCTGACCATGCAGTAGTATCTAACAAGTAATCTAACAATTTCACAACAACTACCTTATACACATAAGTGTAAAGGAATTAATAAGAGTATGTACATAAAAAATATATGGATGAGCGATGGCTGAACGGCATAGGCAAGATGCTGTAGGTGGTAAAGAGTACAGTATATACATATGAGATGAGTAATGTAGGATATGTAAACATTATATAAAGTGGCATTGTTTAAAGTGGCTAGTGATACATTTATTACATCCAATTTTTTATTATTTAAGTGGCTAGAGATTGGAGTCAGTATGTTGGCAGCAGCCACTCAATGTTAGTGATGTCTGTTTAACAGTCTGATGGCCTTGAGATAGAAGCTGTTTTTCAGTCTCTCGGTCCCAGCTTTGATGCATCTGTACTGACCTCGCCTTCTGGATGATAGCAGGGTGAACAGGCAGTGGCTCGGGTGGTTGTTGTCCTTGATGATCTTTTTGGCCTTCCTGTGACACCGGGTGGTGTAGGTGTCGTGGAGGGCAGGTAGTTTACCCCCAGTGATGCGTTGTGCTGACCTCACTACCCTCTGGAGAGCCTTACGGTTGTGGGCGGAGCAGTTGCCGTACCAGGCAGTGATACAGCCCGACAGGATGCTCTCGATTGTGCATCTGTAAAAGTTTGTGAGTGTTTTTGGTGACAAGACGAATTTCTTCAGTCTCTTGAGGTTGAAGAGGCGCTATTGCGCCTTCTTTACCACGCTGTCTGTGTGGGTGGACCATTTCAGTTTGTCCGTGATGTGTACGCCGAGGAACTTAAAACTTTCCACCTTCTCCACTACTGTCCTGTCGATGTGGATAGGGGGGTGCTCCCTCTGCTGTTTCTTGAAGTCCACGATCATCTCCTTTGTTTTGTTGACGTTGAGTGAGAGGTTATTTTCCTGACACCACACTCCGAGGGCCCTCACATCCTCCCTGTAGGCCGTCTCGTCGTTGTTGGTATTCAAGCATACCACTGTAGTGTCGTCTGCAAACTTGATGATTGAGTTGGATGCGTGCTTGGCCACGCAGTCATGGGTGAACAGGGAGTACAGGAGAGGGCTGAGAACGCACTCTTGTGGGTCCCCAGTGTTGAGGATCAGCAGGGTGGAGATGTTGTTTCCTACCCTCACCACCTGGGGGCGGCCCGTCAGGAAGTCCAGGACCCAGTTGCACAGGGCGGGGTCGAGACCTAGGGTCTCAAGCTTAATGACGAGTTTGGAGGGTACCATGGTGTTAAATGCTGAGCTGTAGTCGATGAACAGCAATGCCCCCATGTGTACAAAGTGAGGTCCATACAGAAATGGTTTGTCGAGATCGGTGTGGAAGAACTTGACTGGCCTGCACAGAACCCTGACCTCAAGCCCATCGAACACCTTTGGGATGAATTGGATGCCAATTGCGAGCCACGCCTAATTGCCCAACATCAGTGCCTGACCTCACTAATGCTCTTGTGGGTAAATGGAAGCAAGTCCCCGCAGCAATGTTCTAACATCTAATGAAAAGCCTTCCTAGAAGAGTGGAGGCTGTTATAGCAGCAAATAGGGGATCGACTCTATAATAATGTCCATGATTTTTGAATGAGATGTTCGACAAGCAGGTGTCCACATAATTTTGGTAATGTAATGTACTTAGCATGTTAGCTAACCCTTCCCCTAACCTTAACTGTTTTAGCTAACCTAACCCTAACCCTAACCCCAACCCCTAACTCCTAGTCTAGCTAACGTTAGCCAGCTAGCCAGCTCGCCACCTGCCTAGAATTGTTAACATATCATACATTTTACTAATTCGTAACATATAGTTAGTTTTGCAAATTCTTAACATATAATACGAATTGTAATTCGTAACATATCATATGAAATGGGTGATGGACATCCACAAATTAATTTATACCATACGAAACATAACTTATCATACTAAATTAAGTGTCTCAGATTTATGTACAGAGTAATACGAAATGCTCTGAATGCTCTGAGACCAGGTTGCAGCGTTGCAGAAAATATCCCAGATTGTGCAATGCATTCCTTAGCCTGTTGATATTCTTCCAGTTGTGGCGCTATAGTTCTGCCACTGTAAAAGCCTGAGAAGGAGGAGTGTTGCCTACTGCAGAACGTAGGATACGTTTTACTTTACCACATCTCGACTCGTGAGCTGACCGTTTTAACGATATCATGTTCGTTTGAGGGAGAAAGCAGATTCCACATTGATGTTACGGTAAAGACACATTGGTTGAAATTGGTTGTTTAATTGTGGTATGGATCTAGTTGTAAATGTATTGCTATGCTAATTTCGGAGTGACTGGATTGAGTGAACGTTTTTGGGGTTGAGAACTCGCGACAGTGTGTCGTGCTAAATGTTAAATGCAGATGTTACTTACATTGTTGCATTACAGATGTTTCCTTCGAGACGGTGGCGTATTGGAAGACAAAAATAATGCCTCAATAGAAAATATTGAGAATGTTTATTTTAGAATTAGGCTACATTCAATGTCCCTACTCTTTAAAAATCATATTAATCAAGATTGGATATTGGACACATTAGTACACATTCAATGACGACCTCTTTTCAGGATATTCAATTGGATAGTCACAAATTTTTATAACATGCCTGTTGCACTGTTGTATTGAGGCTATAACAGAACACTGTAAATCAATGGCCGGTGTTGTTCTCTGGCCAGGCATCTTTAAGTAGACCTACAGTTAAAAAGCTGGAGAAAAAGCTTTTACCCCTCACACACACTCTCTCTCTCTCACACACACTCTCTTTACCTTGACCTCCTGGTTCAAAGTCAAGTTCAGTTTGTAAAGAGATACAGTATACCCAAACCTCTTTCTTTTACCTCTTTTCTTTTACCTTTTTTGGGGTTTTACAAAGATCCAAGGGGGTAGGTACTCGTTTGGGGATAGAATGTCCTTGTCTGGTTATATAGGAATAGGATTACCGGTACATCAAAGATCAAAGCATATTTGAGATCTTACTCAACCTAGTTGAATTCAGTGCTAATACTGATTACTTTTATCAAAATAAAAGTTTAATTATTAATCAATCTCCTATTGAAACCACCATGTTGCACAGGGCTCTTAGGTCTTGTATGTCACAGTCCTAAATGTCTTGTGTTTTTCAATCCTGAGTCAAATCCATTTGTAAGACTGACTGGTCAATGTAGCTTACATTAGATAATGATTTGGTAACAGTTGAATAGTGTTTACTGTGACGGATGGAGAAGAGAATCCCCGTAGTATGCCTGCTGCTCTTTTCTGAGGGACAGTTGACCCGGGTCCTGATATTTCAGTGGGTGTTGCCATTATGACAGGAAGTCCCTTGCCACTGCAGCGTGAATCCCTTGTCTTGCATGAGTGTCACAGACAGGAAGAGTGATAAGCATGTGTGTGTTTACTGACAGAAAATAGACCTGTTTGGCATGGGGATACTGAAATGTAGAAATTAATATGCCCATAGTACTGTATCTGGATTGATTGTGCTATTCTAGCAGGTGAAGATTGTTTCACTTCCTATACCTTGTCAGCCTTCAACTAATGGAATCTGGTTTTGACTCGACAGGCCCTACAGTACCTGAGGCAGTGGAAATCTGGGGAGACGAGCATCCACAGAGATTCAGTGAGAGGGAAGAGGAGACATTCTTAATGTTAAGAGAAAGGTATAGAACCGGACTTGGCACTTAGCCTTGGGGGACACCCATCGTGTTTGGGAACTGGACTGGTTGCAACGCCCTCACCATTGCCCCCCCAAGCGGCGTTCTTGTTCTCCACCACGTCCTCCGCTGCCTGCAGGGCGTCCAGAGAGAACCAGGGCCTCCGGACCCACTCAGAGCAAAGCAGCAGCACAGCAAGGATGAGCGAGTTCTGGCACAAGATTGGCTGCTGCGTGGTGGCCAAACCTCCACCGGTGAGTTTTTCCCAACTGAGAAATTACTGGAACACAAAGTAACTTTTTAGCTGCCGTGCTAGCCCTGCTTTTACAGCTCCAATGTCAATGGGTCAAGATGAAGGGTTTGCCAGATTTTTTAAAGATGTTTACCTGCCTCCCAAGAGTTTGGATATTAGATTGACCACACCACCATATCTACAACTTCACTAGTTGAAGTTCGTTCAGCCATGCCAGCTGTGGATCCTCAAGATGCATGGCATGGGATGACATGGGTATCATTAGTTCATTCTTCAGCCAGTCAACAACACTAGTGAGAAGAGAGCCCTCTGCTACCGTCAGTCGCCTTAGACATTTTTCAGGTAGATGGTGAGGGGGTGGAAGAAGGAATGACTCTGGCCTTATCTGTTGTTTTGAAGTGGGTGACCCAAATAGTTCCGACGGTGTGCCTATCTGGAGGGCTAGACTTCAGTCCAGACACGAGACATGCTTAGATAAAGACTGCTCTGTCATTAGACATTACCTCTTGAATCAGGATTAAGAAGACGTAGGTTAGGCTGGGTTAAACCTTAGTCTGGCTCATAGAAATGTGTAACTTCATATAAAAAGAAAAGCGAAACAAGAAGCACTCCGCTATTACCAGATCAGAAATGATCAAGGCTGTCCCAAGCACCCATACACTTTCACCTTGTGTTTAACCTTAAGGGTACTGTAAAACTGTTGTTGTAGTAGTAGTCGTCATGTCGTTGTCGTCGTAGAATTGGCATTAAGTCAAATAAGGAGATTGTATCCCTCCACAGCATATCTCTATGGTAACTCCAGAACCCTCCCTAACAATTAATGGGGTCTCTGAGGGGAAGTGGGCTTCTGGCATGTGCTGCTATTGAGCTCATTCTTTTCCCTCCCTCCCTCCTCCCTCTCCTTTATTTTTAGGTCCTTGTTTATTCTATTGTTGGGATGAGAGAAGGCCAGACTAGAATGGGTGTAATAGCGTGTGGTGGCATACTAACAAGTGTTACTTCCCAGAAAGGCTTGCTTTGTAAATTGTGTTTATTTCTGATAACAGTGCAATGACTACATGTCGTTGGACCTGTGTATAATGTAATTAACTTTCTTTTTAGTTTTTATAAATCCATAATTATTCAAATTAATACTAGCCTATTTAATCATTACTATGTGGCAATTGCACTATACAGTCAGAATATTGATACAGTCAGTGTGGTCATGATCCATCATTTGAAATGGCTCATTAATTCCTGTCAGTTCTGGGTTCTCTCTGTCTGCACCCAGCGTAGCCTGTTGTAACAAGTGGGGCTTATTCACAGCAGTGCTGACAGGTGATGACATGCCTTTACACTGACAGAACTGAACATGTTCTAACCAGCAACCTTTCAGTTACTAGCCCAAATCTCTTAACCGCTAGGCGACCTGTCCTGCCGCTAGGCGACCTGTCCTGCTGCCATTGAGTATGAAATAAGTAGAATATCAAAACTCTTATCGAAGATCATCCCATTCAGGTTACAAAATGCATACTGTACTCTCTGTGTGTGTGTGTGTGTGCTCACTGTAAAGTCTAAGGCTTTTCTTCCACTGGGTTTGATTGCATAATATCTCTCTAAGTTCCCATTTTCTATTTCCAGAGAAAGAGGCGCAGGAAAATCGACCGCAGCATGATCGGCGAGCCCACAAACTTTGTCCACTTGACACACATTGGCTCTGGGGAGATGGCAGATGGCCGGGCCCCGGTAAGAGAGATAATACCTATACTGATTGGGGTGATGTGTCTTACAATGTGTTGAGATATTGTGTAGACATGATAGTGAAGGTGGTGTAGTGTGTGTTGCAAGTGTGTTACTCCTCAGTACATGGGCTGGGCTTTGCAGCTTCCAACCTGCCACTAGGAATGTTGGCCTGGCTTCCCACGGAATACAGTCATGTTGGACAGGGAATGAGAGGAGGAAATGTAGAAACTCTGGGAATGTTTCTCAATTAATTCACCTATTAGTAGGATATGGATGGGAACTGTAGTTTGATACCTGTTACGCTATGATGGATAAAGCTGTATACAGTACTATCAGAAGACTAGCCAATCACTAGTCTGGTCACTGTTTAAATCACTGTATGGAAAGTGGTAGGTTGAATTGAGTGATGGTCCATTTCTGAATTTATTACATGATGCTATCAGTACTAAAAGGTATGGACTACTGTGTCGCTCTGCTAAATGACTCAAATGTATGGACTAGTGTGTCGCTCTGCTAAATGACTCAAATCTATGGACTAGTGTGTCGCTCTGCTAAATGACTCAAATGTAAAATGTCTCACTGATAAACAACTGACTGTTCCGTCGTGATCATGACCTCCAATTGCAAAAGTTAACAGATTTATTTTAATGAAATGACACATTTACACATTCTATCCTGACGTGGGCTGAGACCAGTCAGGCGGAGGAGTATGTTTCTGAAACATGTTACTGCCCTCCGTGTTACATAATTCCATTTCATTAACTGCTATTGCGTAACCCTCTAATGTCCATTGTTCTGTTATGACCCATAGCTGTAAGACTGTAGTTATTCTAGTGTTCGTTAAGCACATCACATTGACGTCAGAATGATTGATCCACACCTGTGCGTTGGTCCAACTCATGCAGAGAGACACTGCTTGAACTGCGTCGTTAAAAAGTAAAGAAATACCCCCAGCCTAAAGCAAGTCCCATTCCTCCTCAGTCAATCCCCATCATATAGTCACTATCATCATTATGTAAAGACTTAGGTTATGAGTAATGCTGCTGGCCAAATGGATCAAATGTTGTCAGCAGTCCAAATGGGATCATGTTTTATATGAACCCCACAGAAACAGACTGTTAAATATGTGTTACATAAAATGATAGAGTATAGAAACAACACATTAAATCATAGTTCTAATTCTGGCTTCGGATCCTGCCACTCCATCCGTATCTTATCATGAAGAGGTTATGACCTGCCTTTTGATATGAAAATGACTAAGTATCTGTAGAAACTCTAACAGTCGTTATCTTCCTGTCCTGCAGTCAGGGCCGGTCCAGGATAAGATGAGGTCAAAAGGACCCAGTGCCAATGGCCGCAAGAGCGTGTTATAGCTGCTGCCTACCCAGTAAGTACCAAGTTAATGAAGCTATCGCCATATCTGCAATGCAATAGCTTCTCTGGAACTAACCACCACTTCACTTCACGTCTCTGGAACTAACCACCACTTCACTTCTCTGGAACTAACCACCACTTCACTTCTCTGGAACTAACCACCACTTCACTTCTCTGGAACTAACCACCACTTCACTTCTCTGGAACTAACCACCACTTCACTTCTCTGGAACTAACCACCACTTCACTTCTCTGGAACTAACCTTCTTCACTTCTCTGGAACTAACCTTCTTCACTTCTCTGGACTTGTAGAACTAACCGTTTTCACTTCTCTGTAGGCATGGAGAACCATTTCCATCCTCCTCTATGCACCCCTCTCATCCCAAATCAAAAGCAGTCACTGCAGCGTTACCTGTTTCCAATGGAGCACTTGGCAAACCTGAGACCGTATCCTAATAGAGAGCAGAGAGGCTCTTCCTGACGTCTGCAGGATCCATTTATCCAAACAGGACGATGCCCTTTCTGTGGTCACCACAAGAATCGCCCTGCTCAGAGGAGGATAGATTGACATGTTTTTGATGCTTTTTAAAGAAAAGTATTTGTCTTTCTGATGGACTTTGGACTTCCACTGTATTTCATCCAACAACGTTTCTGTGTCCGTGCCAGCAAGCGTGTGTGAGAGAGCCAATGAGAGTGTTTAGCTAAATTTGTTGACTAACATGGCTGATTCCATTTCAGGAAGTGAAGATTATGTTCTCAAGGATCACCTGAATGTTGCAAACCATTGACCTACTGCCAAACAAATAGTATACAAAATATTTTGCGTATCTGTCTAATGAATGAGGATGTACTTTTTATTTTCCTACAGTGCATTGTTAAAGGTGTCTTCGTGTGTGTGTGTTTATACGTGGAAAATGCTATGTGATTTTATTGCTGTTTGGATACCAGTACTGAGTAGTGTTATTTTGATTGTACCATTTGCCATAGAACCCCATTTGGACTGCTACCCAGTTGAAAGCATACAGGTAACTGCCAAAATAAAGGAAACCCCAACATAGTGTATTAATAGGGCATTGGGCACCACTATGATCCAGAACAGCTTCAATGCACCTTGGCACAGATTCTACAAGTGTCTGGAACTCTTGGAGGGATGCGACACCATTCTTCCAACAGAAATTCCATCATTTGGTGTTTTGTTGATGGTGGTGGAAAACACTGTCTCAGGCTCCACTCCAGAATCTCCCATAAGTGTTCAATTGGGTTGAGATCTGGTGACTGAGACAGCCATGACATGTGGTTCACATTGTTTTCATGCTCAAACCATTGTGACCACTCGTGCCCTGTGGATGGCTCATTGTCATCCTGGAAGAGACCACTCCCATCGGGGGTAGATCTGCTTCACCCTACAGTAGGTAGAAGGTGATCACTCAGAATGGCTGTGTATTTATTGGAGTTTACCTTGTCTATGGGGTTGAGAGGACCTAAACCATGCCAGGAAAATGCACCTCCACACCATAACAGAGCTGCCAACAGGTACCCTCATTTACTCAAGTGTTTCCTTTTATTTTAGCAGTTACCTGTAGCTGGTCACTGTGAAACACAATTTACTAGCACCTACTCTGAAAACCCCAAACCATTAGTCAGCGGGAAGAGTCTGTTAGTAACAGGGGTTGTTGTTGAAAGTCGAAACACCCTGACCGTTACGGGGCTTTCCACTGATCTATCCTGGAATTACTCGGGAATGCCACTCATTAAATCAACTGCATCGAAGGAACATTCCATAAGGTCGTTTTTTCTCTTGTCGGGGGGATGTCCACCCCCTTCAATCCATCAATCAAATTTATTTATAAAGCCAATTCCATTTCCTCAACTGCTATTGCGTTCTTACATCGGCTGATGTCACAGAGTGCTGTACAGAAACCCAGCCTAAACCCCAAACAGGAAGCAATGCAGGTGTAAAAGCACGGTGGTTAGGAAAAACTCCCTAGAAAGGCCAGAACCTAGGAAGAAACCTAGAGAGGAACCAGGCTGTGAGGGGTGGCCAGTCCTCTTCTGGCTGTGCCGGGTGTAGATTATAACAGAACCGCATTGATCAGAATGGAAAATTCCAACCATTTCACTGTGCATTCCCCTTGTAATTTCTATATGGCCTCCCACTTGAGCTTGTTGTAGGCGACATGCACTCCAAGCTGGCTTGTGTCCCACATGACATCCACATGATAGTGACATACATTCTGAAACCAGGTGGGTGTTTTAAAAACTCTGATTTAAATCATACAGTAGAAATGAAAGTTTGTTTCCTGTAAGCAACTGTATTTCTGACGTGCTTAGTATACACAGTCTGTTGTGAATAACTCGGCACTCTGTAGTTGTTTTGCTAAGTGTGTCCACAGGGGGAAAAACTGTCACTGTTTGAATTGTAATGTTTTTTTAAATATTGTATCTTATGTGATTTAACTACGCCGTTATCCTATGCCAGAATATATGGCATATGGATGGTGTCGTACATGTACAGTAGGTTGTCCCTTTCACTACTACCGTATATGTTTTATACACTGGGCCTAATGTTTACTTATTGCTGAAGACAACTGAAGGGGTGACTTTGCATATTGCTTGGAAGCTTTCCTATCTTTGTTAGAGCATGTAATACTGTGTAAATTCTCAGCCCAACAGAATGATCTAGGACTTGAAGTTTCTTGAACAATGTACATTGGTAACGCCAGTAATTTGAGTCTGGCATTTAAGTTTCTTTCCCATCTTTATCATGATTGTTGTTAGACCAAAGCTTGAGTTCATTAGAAATTATTTGTGCAACCTCTTGATTTTCCCTGGAAATACAGTTCACATTCTGAATATAATTCTGTGTGAGTAATCTCTTCTGTTATCACCAAATGTGTTACTCAATTTTCACTGCCTGGTACAGAAATAATAGGCTTGAAACCAAATGTTTTCAGTGGCCCCTATGGGTTCTGCTTTGAACATTTCTGGGAGATTGAAGTTTTCATTGAAGTTAAAGTGGGAATCTATAGTTGCTACATCCATTTTGGATTTATAAATTCTATATACCCATTGATTGTTCTCCAGGCCCATCCCTCAGCTTTTTACCAAAACACAGGCGGGGTGACTGCTTTGTCATTGTTTCAATTAAGGATTCTAGCTTTAATCTCAAACTACTTCAAGAAACGTATATCTCACTGAAATTCATCTGGTATAGCACAAATATTGCCATCTAAACAAATGCCCTAAAATAAATGGAATGTACGCTATAGTCTGTGTGTACGTCTCACTTTTATAAAACATGCATAACAAAGATGTTAACAAATGATGCAACTAACAATGCAAATAGTTGGTATGGAAATCTGGTTCTAAGAGCAGCCCAGGGTTGAGTGAGTAGATGAGTGCAAGGACCATGTTCAAAACCCACTGGAACAGAAGATTACAATTTAACGGGAGTGGACTCCATGAACTGTCTAACCATGTGAAAAACAGTCCTAAGAAGAGGACGCGTGAAGGCTACAGGGTGTCTAGTAGAGGGCGCTGAAGGCTACAGGGTGTCTAGTAGAGGACGCGTGAAGGCTACAGGGTGTCTAGTAGAGGACGCGTGAAGGCTACAGGGTGTCTAGTAGAGGACGCGTGAAGGCTACAGGGTGTCTAGTAGAGGACGCGTGAAGGCTACAGGGTGTCTAGTAGAGGACGCGTGAAGGCTACAGGGTGTCTAGTAGAGGACCCGTGAAGGCTACAGGGTGTCTAGTGTTTTTGAATAGTAAAAAGTACATCCAGTTAATATTACTATCACCTTTAACTCCAGTCCTAGCTCTCATCTCAGAATAACCAGCAGTCTATATTATCACCTTTAACTCCAGTCCTAGCTCTCATCTCAGAATAACCAGCAGCCTTTATTTGACACCTGAAGATTAATGATTCCAGCTTCACTTATTTATGTAAGCTTTTTCAACAAAAACACAAAAAGCCCAAAGACGAGTCCCGTGATAACAACTTTATTTACATGAACAACTGACGAGCAGACAGACCACCGGGATAAAGACGTGAATGCAGAGGGGTACACAATAATCCCTGAAAAACAAGCAGCCAGACTCCAGTCGTGTTAATGAATGACACCAAATCTCTGAGGCCATTCAGTTTCCTCCACAATGCAACACAATTCCGAGTATTTCAGAACACCCAGCTGACATGAGCGATACCAACCACCATATAATCTTATCTGATTAATAATACTGAATGCATCATCGTCTCATGCATTTAATATCTGTTGTGTCCATAAATGTTAACTACCACCAGTTTTTTTAAAGGAGTCTTTTGAGGACTTCTGTAGATATAAAAACATCCCCAATATGGTGTTGTTATAATTCAGTAGCGTTGGGGGAAGAAAAAAAAAAAAAAAAATTCCAGTGGTAGCTTTGTCATTGTGTCACAATCTTCTGAAAGGACAGACCAAGGTGCAGCGAGGCATCCAGTATACATGTTATATTTATTAACATAAACGATACTCACTCAACTGGGCGGGCGACCGACGCTATGCTAAACAATAACCCACAAAACCTATATGAAAACCCCAAACATATATATGGTTCCCAATTAGAGACAATGACACACAGCTGCCTCTAATTGGGAACCATTACCCCAACATAGAAATATAACACCTAGAACATAAAAACCCTACACCAAAACCAAAACTAAACACACCAGCCTGTCTTCTCAGGCCTGGACGTGACACATTGGTTGCACTAATTGCACTTTGTCTACATAACCTGTTTCAAGTACTCATGACATTACCCTGAAGAAGCCACAGTGATGCCGAAACGTTGGTAAATACCAAATAAATTACTGGGAGTTTATATATGGAGTGTGCGACTTTCTTTATTTTGATAGCTTATAGTTTATTCGTTGTTAGTCAGCACCTCCACACAAACAATTTTTTTCTGGGTGTGCGCCAGCTCATGTTTTTTTAATCAGCATAAAGGACTGTAACATAAAACAATACATTCAATAGCTCCCTTTTTCAGAATTTTCTTTTTCATTTTCAGAAGAATATTCTTCATCATCCCTAATTAATGGACATGTCACTGTTCCTGTGTCGAGTTACAGTATTCTTCTTCCATAGCTACCTCGCTTCCTGTGGCTGTCAAAGCCCATTTCCTGAATGCCTGCAGCATTTCCATGGTGACACACCTTCCTTTAAAATAGTGTAAAAGCCCACACATGTGGGAAGCAGTGCTCTAAATCAAAGATCTTAGAAAATGAGAAGATCATTCAGCTATAGAAAGTATGGTTAGAAAAGTACAAGTTGTTCAAGAGTTCTCTTACATAAATATTTGCTCTGAGGGTAGGCTATAAAAAGGTCAGAATAATACAGTAAAATATGTCAGAATTTATGTAATGATGTAAATTCGGATTTATTTTATTAAATACACTTTATAAGTGTCTCCATCTTAACCTAAAGTATTTGTTGCACATCAATCACATTTTAGTAAACATTAAAAGGTGACATCCCATCTCCCTGACAACCTGACAGTCAAAAGTGTTGTACTTGGCACTAGAGTGCAGTAAGCCCTTACAGATAAAGTGTTGTACTTGGCACTAGAGTGCAGTAAGCCCTTACAGATGAAGTAGCAGTAAATGTCAATGTGAGTTCCAGAGAGGTAACTGGAACAGAAAACCATCTGGACCTTTCATTTAACTCTAGTGTTAAATGTTGTGTTCAAACTGACTGTAGGTTGCTCCTTGACGACAGGTCTCACAAATCACTCTGGCATCAATACATATGACAGGGTTGCATTCAAGTACCACAAAATAGGGGAAGTTATGAAACTGTTGCAAAGCCAGTGGCTTGGGGAAGTGAACTTCTTTAGTGACATTACATTCAACGATGAATAAATAAAAGGTGTGTCTGTACACACTAAAAGTCTTTCATTTTCTGTACAACAAAAGTGCAGCACGTCCAAGCATACCAAAAGGGTGACATTTGGACTAGTTAACTTTTGAACTTCCATGGTAATTCAGCCCATAGTTCCTGGTCGTCTGTTGTCTTCCCCTTCTTCGCCTATCCACTCAAAATGTCCACTCTTTGGTTTCCCACGATATGTCCCTCACCTCACCCGTTCATCCTCGCATCATACCTAGAGAAAACAAAGCACTTTTAATACGGGAATAGTGTATCCTACAAAGTAAAAGTACAATTGTAATAACTTCTAGGCTAATATAGCTCTCAAGAGAACCCAGTCCCTCACTCTCGGATGCTGTCAGGAATCTGCAGGCGTTCCATGGGGATGTACTCAGACAGCTCCTGCAGGCTGTGAATGAAGCGGATCTTCCGGCTGAACTTCTCACTGTGGAGGGCACAGAGAGGTCAGAGGTTTGAGTGAACATCAGCATGGCCAAGGCATAGGCATATGCTGTAGCTGGATCTTCACAACAGATGGAGTGGGACTCACTGAATCAGTGTGACTCGTTGAATCATCTTCTGAGGACTGATGTGGTTCAAATGAAATATGACTTTTTAATGGTTCTGCTCACCTGATGAAAGGCTTGACGACAGTGATGAGTGCTTTGATGTACCAGGCAGGGTGGACCACAAAGAGCCCCTTCAGATCCTTCCTCAACCTGCAAGGAGAACCATCACCATGACTCCACAGACATTACATTTACATGACTCATTTAATCCACATTATTCAGGGCCAGTTACAATACGTGTCAAATACGTAGGAGGAAACAACCACATGATATGAGTAACAGTTGCTGAGGCAGATTCTCTGGATGGAACACGGTGAATGTCTGTGATTTCGTAAAACAATCCCCTAGGCATGGGCAGAAACCTGACGTCAATGTCTGTTTCTCTGAGTCACATGAAGAAAATCATTCACTTAGACGCCTCAGTAAACACCAACCTTATTTGAATACAAGACGAATGTTCATCCTATGTGTAGTTCTCCTCTTAATGCCCTGGGAAGAGTCCATGATATACGGCTTTGAGACCTGACTCTGATGATATGACTCAAAAGCTCACGGTCGCATAGCAACCACATTTGCCTCCCTCCAAATTGAGCGTGTGAGGTGTGAGGTAACGTCTGTGTCTGGAAATAGGTCTGGTTTTGTCCAAGTTCACCAGAAGACATGCTACAGATGTAGGATCTAAATTGGATCACCCGTTTGCAGGATAACGTAATTTTTTACGTAGTGTATTTGAGGTTTAAAAAGGCTTCTGACGTTTTGACTTGATTTTCCCTTACGAAAGATATATCAACCCTTACACAAATACCCATTAATTATAATCCACATAATAATTCACATTTCCGGTTGCTTCAAGATTATTTTCCTTTTGTAGCAAACTGGCTCAAATTAAGATCCTACATCTGTACATTTGGCACTATAATTCCCTAAGGCAGGGTTTCCCAAACTCGGTCCTGGGGGCCCCCCTGGGAGCAAGTTAAGTTTTTTGCCTTAACACTACACAGCTGATTCAAATAATCAAAGCTTGATGATGAGGTGGTTATTTGAATCAGCTGTGTAGTGCCTGGGCAACAACCAAAACGTGCACCCAAGTTTGGGAAACCCCGCCCTAAGGTATATTAGGAGCAGGATGATGGTCAACCTGACGTTTTTCATGAATATAGTCTTCAATTGGGAGGCCACTGTCGTATGCACAGTGAATGTGGTGGTTTATGTATGGGAATATTATGCTGTGGGGTGTAGCCAGTGGCCAGTGGCCAGGCATGCAGAGACTGAGCACTGAGGTGCCTTTATACGGGCTATGGAAACATCTCAGTGATAAGGAGGACTACATTACAGTAGAACCAACAGCACAGATCCAGTATGTGACAACTGGCAAATATACCGACATGTGGATATACTTTAGTACACTTATTTTTTATTGGACTTTGTATTATTGATATTGATTATTGTACTGCGATGTTCAGAGAGCCAGCATACCAGCATTTCACTGCACATTTTATACCTGCTGGAAACGAATACAATTAGATATTGATTTGGCACACGCACACAGTCAGGGGTCAGAGGATTATCTGAGGAATGTTCGGAGGGGGCACTTCCCTGTGGTAGAGATCCTCACAGCCCTGAATCATTACACTACTCTGTGGTAGAGATCCTCACAGCCCTGAATCATTACACTACCCTGTGGTAGAGATCCTCACAGCCCTGAATCATTACACTTCCCTGTGGTAGAGATCCTCACAGCCCTGAATCATTACACTACCCTGTGGTAGAGATCCTCACAGCCCTGAATCATTACACTACCCTGTGGTAGAGATCCTCACAGCCCTGAATCATTACACTACCCTGTGGTAGAGATCCTCACAGCCCTGAATAATTACACTACCCTGTGGTAGAGATCCTCACAGCCCTGAATCATTACACTACCCTGTGGTAGAGATCCTCACAGCCCTGAATAATTACACTACCCTGTGGTAGAGATCCTCACAGCCCTAAATCATTACACTACCCTGTGGTAGAGATCCTCACAGCCCTGAATCATTACACTACCCTGTGGTAGAGATCCTCACAGCCCTGAATCATTACACTACCCTGTGGTAGAGATCCTCACAGCCCTGAATCATTACACTACCCTGTGGTAGAGATCCTCACAGCCCTGAATCATTACACTACCCTGTGGTAGAGATCCTCACAGCCCTGAATCATTACACTACCCTGTGGTAGAGATCCTCACAGCCCTGAATCATTACACCACCCTGTGGTAGAGATCCCCACAGCCCTGAATCATTACACTACCCTGTGGTAGAGATCCTCACAGACCTGAATAATTATAGCATTCCTGTGATATTCCACACGAGGGGAGGAGAAGCGGAGATAGGACAGGAATAAGAGCCCTCCCATTACGTCCGCCCATTCTGTCCAATACCTGGAACACAGCAGTGCTATACAGAGAACCATAGGGCCACTGGCCCCTCCTCTGGACTCGTTCAGTACGACAGCAGAGGGAAGGTTGTGAGAGAAAGAGCAAGAGGAAGGTACTGTACCTTCTGTCAATGGAGGTGTAACACTGTCGCAGCCATTTGATGGCAGGCATCTTATTCCTGGGAGCCATGCTGCACAGGTACACCATGACATAGCCTTCTGACACCATCAGGTCCAGCGTCCCCACTATGTACCTGCACCGTACACACACACCCAAATAACAAACAAAAAGTACTTTGATTGTCATCTTTAACTGAGACCTCAACACCAGAGGTTGTTTGTTTGTCTACACTGACCTGAAGAGATTGTCCATGACGTACTCATAGTTCTCCACCGTGTTCTCTGGTAGGTAACAGGAAGAGAACATGATGATGGCGTTCATAGCTTCCCCGTAATAACCTAGGAAACACAGAGGCATACCTCATGAGATACAGCACATGTATATCACATAGAATTACATAGTGAAGAATGACAAGTTCCAACTGTGGGAGTATAGACAGAGTACATGTTGAACTGCTATAGTGTTAAGTACTGCTAATGGGGGTCCTAATACCGTGGCCCCACCACACCGTGGCCCCACAAGGGTGCGTTCTCAGCCCTCTCCTGTACTCCCTGTTTACCCATGACTGCGTGGCCAAGCACGCATCCAACTCAATCATCAAGTTTGCTGACGACACTACAGTGGTAGGCTTGATTACCAACAACGACGAGACGGCCTACAGGGAGGAGGTGAGGGCCCTCGGAGTGTGGTGTCAGGAAAATAACCTCTCACTCAATGTCAACAAAACAAAGGAGATGATCGTGGACTTCAGGAAAGTTCCTCGGCGTACACATCACGGACAAACTGAATTGGTCCACCCACACAGACAGCGTGGTGAAGAAGGCGCAACAGCGCCTCTTCAACCTCAGGAGGCTGAAGAAATTCGGCTTGTCACCAAAATCACTCACAAACTTCTACAGATGCACAATCGAGAGCATCCTGTCGGGCTGTATCACCGCCTGGTACGGCAACTGCTCCGCCCACAACCATAAGGCTCTCCAGAGGGTAGTGAGGACTGCACAACGCATCACCGGGGGTAAACTACCTGACCTTCAGGACACCTACACCACCCGATGTCACAGGAAGGCCAAAAAGATCATCAAGGACAACAACCACCCGAGCCACTGCCTGTTCACCCCGCTATCATCCAGAAGGCGAGGTCAGTACAGGTGCATCAAAGCTGGGACAGAGAGACTGAAAAACAGCTTCTACCTCAAGGCCATCAGACTGTTAAACAGCCATCACTAACATTGAGTGGCTGCTGCCAACATACTGACTTAAATCTCTAGCCAATTTAAACATAGGAATTGGATGTAACAATGTATCACTAGCCACTTTAAACAATTTTGTATATGTTTACTTATACGACATACTTATATCAAATGTATACACTGTACTCTAAACCATCTACTGAATCTTGCCTATGCCGTTCGGCCATCGACCCAAATCTCTAGCCACTTTAATAATTATAATTGGATGAAATAATGTATCACTAGCCACTTTAAACAATGCCATTTATATAATGTTACATATCCTACATTACTCATCTCATATATATGTGTATATACTGTACTCCATACCATCTACTGCATCCTGCCTCACTCATCCATATATTTATATGTACATACTCGTATTCATTCCGTTACTCTTGTGTGTATAAGGTATTTGTTGTGAATTTGTTAGATTACTTGTTAGATACTACTGCATGGTCGGAACTAGAAGCACAAGCATTTCGCTACACTCGCATTAACATCTGCTATCCATGTGTATGTGACAAATAAAATTTGATTTGATTTAATTTTGATTTGAAGAACAAATACTTATTTACAATGACGGCCTACCCCGGCCAAACCCAGACGACGCTGGGCCAATTGTGCGCCGCCCTATGGGAATCCCAATCCCAGCCTGGATTCGAACCAGGGACTGCAGTGATGCCTCTTGCACTGAGATGCAGTGCCTTAAATCGCTCGGCCACTCGGGAGCAACCATACCCCGTTCAAAGGCACTTAAATCTTTTGTCTTGCCCATTCACCTTCTGAATGGCATACATACTAATATTAACCTGTAGAGAGATCATTCAGTAGTAATATTAACCTGTAGAGAGATCATTCAGTGGTAATGTTAACCTGTAGGGAGATCATTCAGTAGTAATATTAACCTGTAGGGAGATCATTCAGTAGTAATATTAACCTGTAGGGAGATCATTCAGTAGTAATATTAACCTGTAGGGAGATCATTCAGTAGTAATATTAACCTGTAGGGAGATCATTCAGTAGTAATATTAACCTGTAGGGAGATCATTCAGTAGTAATATTAACCTGTAGGAGATCATTCAGTAGTAATATTAACCTGTAGGGAGATCATTCAGTAGTAATATTAACCTGTAGAGAGATCATTCAGTAGTAATATTAACCTGTAGGGAGATCATTCAGTAGTAATGTTAACCTGTAGAGAGATCATTCAGTAGTAATATTAACCTGTAGGGAGATCATTCAGTAGTAATATTAACCTGTAGGGAGATCATTCAGTAGTAATATTAACCTGTAGGGAGATCATTCAGTAGTAATATTAACCTGTAGGGAGATCATTCAGTAGTAATATTAACCTGTAGAGAGATCATTCAGTAGTAATATTAATCTGTAGGGAGATCATTCAGTAGTAATATTAACCTGTAGGGAGATCATTCAGTAGTAATATTAACCAATCCATGTCTCAATTGTCTCAAGGCTGAAAAATCCTTCTTTAACCTGTCTCCTCCCCTTCATCTACACTGATTGAAGTGGATTTAACAAGTGACATCAATAAGGGATCATAGCTTTCACCTGGATTCACCTGGTCAGTCTATCTCATGGAAAGAGCAGTTCTTAATGTTTTGTATATCAGATAGAATTACATAGCACAACTGAAAATCATTCCCTTTCACTAAGGCCTGTCATTTTCAACATGCATATAGTGGGAGCTACACAACAGATGCTGTGTCATATGCACTCAGCTGGAAGTTATGGAAGCGTTGATTTTACAGGCTGGTCAAGTAGCTACTTGACAGTCGGCTTCAGCTGTGTCTCACCTCCGTGGGAGAGCACCTGGAGGTATGGCTCCAGGACACTCATGTTGACGTGGTACTCCTGTCCTGCGACACAGAACCTTCTCCAGCGGCGCCCCCTGTTGTCCACCTGGTCTAGCTCCATGGAACCCATCTCTGCCTGCTCCATCACCGTGGTGCCTGAGACACCATCCTTCCCCCGGCCCAGCCGCGGCAGGTCATCTGGAGGGTCATCAGAAGACAGATGAAGGTAAAGAATAGTGGGATTAGATTGGGCAAGCATCATACCATTCCATTTCAGAATGGAATTCAGAATTATAAAATTCTATCATACTCTCTTTTTCTTTCCTACTCTCTGTTTTCTGACCTCCCACTACAGTTCATTTTACCCCCTCAGTCTCTCTCCCCACCCTCATACCCACTCCAGTTCGTGCAAGCCGTCTTTCTCTCTCATCCTCCCACTCCAGTTCTTGTCTCCTCTCTCACCCTCCCACTCCAGTTCTTGTCTCTTCTCTCACCCTCCCACTCCAGTTCTTGTCCCCTCTCTCGACCCACTCCAGTTCTTGTCTCCTCTCTCACCCTCCCACTCCAGTTCTTGTCTCTTCTCTCACCCTCCCACTCCAGTTCTTGTCCCCTCTCTCGACCCACTCCAGTTCTTGTCTCCTCTCTCACCCTCCCACTCCAGTTCTTGTTTCTTCTCTCACCCTCCCACTCCAGTTCGTGCATACTGTCAGGGAAGTTGCAGGACTCGCTGTCCGAGGGCGTCTCCAGGGCCTCCAGGTTGATGTCCAGCTCTGTGTCGTCTTCGTCGGGTGAGAGGGCGGCGGCAGAGTACCCGGTGTCCCCCGACTTCACGCTGCGGTCCGCTGAGTCAGTGCGGGACAGGGTCAGGCTGAGGGTGGGCGCCACCAGACGCTTCTTCCTTATGGGGTTTCCAGACAGGGCCAGGCTGGTGGGTGGAGCTGGGGGAGTGGCACACACACAGGTATTGTGGGATATGGTGCAGTACTTTTGGAATTAGGCTTTTGCAGACATATGGGTATTAGGGATTTACCTGGTCTCTCTGCATTTTCTCCTGGGGTCTCAGGACTATGGGCATCTTCAGGAAGAGGTCTAGGGGGAATACAACATACTTGAAAAAGCTTAGTACTGCTTTCTTACCCGATCATAACCAAAAAGCATTCTTTGCAGGGACCTAAAATATTGTTTAAGATGGTGAACAGGCTGGGATTTACAGTTCATGTGGTCAGGGGGTAAGGTCAGGGTTCGGTTTGTCTCTGACCTGGGGAACTCCTCATCCTGCCATTCCTCCCTCAGCTCCATGTCCTGGATGTAGGAAGCAGCCTTCGCCCCCTCTGGACTCCTACAGGACAGACAGCATATCACAGTACATTCAATAGTCTTCAAATGCTTTGCTGTACATGCTGTAATAATCAAAAGATTCAGCAACAGTCTATAGTCCTTAAGAGCTAAAATAAGACAAAGTCTGACAGACACTCTGATGAAGGCCACTGCCCAAACGCATGTACTATGTTTTTAATGTGATGATGCCAAATTAATAAAATCTTATTTGTAAAGTGCCTGTCAAACATTATGCACGAATCACAAGGTCGAATCATTGCAATATGTTCATTGGTCACCAGGGGAGAACGACTGCCCCCTCTCATTGAAACCAAGGAAGTTCAAGGCCGACTGTGGTACTGCAGCCATTGTTAGCAGAAAACAGGATTATAGGGATGGGCATTTGACATTTTTTTATTGTTCTAGTTTTCACATTATGTGCATTTATCTATATGCCACCAGTGCGAAACAATACCTAATGTATCATAACCATTAGTGCTATTTAAGATGAATTTATTGAAACAGTAAAATCAACTGGTTCTATTATATGGTGGAACACAATCTTCAAAAAGGCAGTAACCTCAGCAGTGGCGCTTGCATAGAAGCCTGTCCGGGGGCTTCTATGCAAGCAATGGCATAGCATTCATTTGATAATTTAACAGACAAGCCGCTCTTACTTCCCGAGCCCTTATCACAGTCAAGACACACCTTGCAAGCAAGCACCCGCCCCACACACACACACACACACACACACACTTGAGAAGAGTCCTCAAGTTCTCCCTCACCTCACTCCAGTGCTCAGAGAGTACACGGACACAATCACGTCCAAGTGCAGAAGAACGAGAGAGAAAAACTAACAATGTAGAAGCTTTCAACTTGTCTTACTCCATGTGTGTCCTCTGGCTGTCATTGGTCTAGAGACTGCCTCTGCCAGTGGACACACTTGACAAGGTTTCAGGACCACTGCAAGAGGCAAACAGCACCCTCTGTGACTGTGCCTCCAGTACTCCATGGAAGAGTGGTTAACAAAGTGGCCAACACACCCTTAGACCCACCAGCTGCATGCATAATGCATAATGCATGCACCCTTAGCACATATGTACAGTATGTCTGCTGATCACTTCCCTATATTGCGTTTACGTTTCATTAGTGCTCACCTGTCATATGAATTAAACTTTACGGACCGTAAAAGGACATTGGGCTTTTAAAGTAATGACGTTCATATAGCATCACACTGTAAAGACATCCAGATAAAGAATAGAGACTCATTTGTAAACTGTCATAAAGGGGGATAGTCTTGGTTTAGAAGACCACCAGATGTCACTTTAAAACAGAGTGATAAGCAAATGCTAGATGCACCAATAAATTGACAATGATAAAATATTATAATATTTCCAACTGTAGGGCCTACATAGAAAGAAATGAAGAATGGTGAAAGTACAGTAAGTTTATCAATATAGTTTAAGCACTTTTAGTGTCATTACACAGTATTAACATGTAGTAAACTAACTTTGCACAACTGTATTCAAGGCGTCAACTGGATTATACGTTGCTTCCACATCAGCTCCCCCGTCTCCAACAACATAGTTCTACTGTAGTTACACAATGCCTTTGTAAATAAAGAGACACACCGATACACAAAGCAACTGAGCATAGCCTACCTTTCGCCCTTTCCTCTGTATAAACGCGCACTCATGCAGACATCATGATTAAAAGACGAGTAAAAATAAACGTTAAAAAAATGTTGATCAAGAAGATAAGTAATTTAAAAGTCGTCAATTGTAAACACTCCGCGGTTCGCACAAGTGCAGTGTTCTGACGACCCAACCACACAGTAAACAATACATTAGCTTAGCCAATCAGAGGGCTTTGTACGTGCTCGGCTGGTGACACGTTCACCACACCTGAGTGAGTGAGAACTTTCTGATCTATCCCTCATCGCAACTTGTAAACATATCAGAATGAGCAGATCCGTAGAGAAATAGTTGAGTATCACAATGCAGCAGAGTCTCAAACTCTTACCACACTGAAAGGAAACACATTTCGGCAACAATAACAGTTCCTGTTTACTCAACTATCATAAAAAATGGTATTGCCTTCTCCTGATTTTTTTTTTTTTTTAACGAGAATGATACATCAATAGATCCCTCTCGAGAGCCTGTATGTCTATGGTTTGATGAGTCAACCCATCTGAACCCGTGACAGTAAGGTTTAGCTGCGTTGGTTTGTGAGATGTGCTCTGAGTATAAACTCATTATCTATTTAATTATTTAACAAGTGGGCGTCCCGTTATGACTTGATCGTTGTGGCACTGAATAGCTGAAAATCTTGTGAGATTAGAGCATAGGGGGTTTAAAGTGTGTGTGTGTATGCATTTGTGTGTGTCTCTGTGTTGCAACCAACCAGTGAAAAGATCTCGACTCAATTGAACACTTAAGGGAGATTCTGAGCGGCTCATGAGACAGCGTTTCCCACCACCATATACAAAACACCAAATGATGCAATGTCTCATTGAATAATGGTGTCGCATCCCTCCAATAGCGTTCCAGGCACTTGTATAATCTATGCTAAGGCGCATTGAAGCTGTTCTGGCTCGTGGTGGCCCAAAGCACTATTATAACACGTTTGGTGTATTTTGGCAGTTACCTGTAGACGCGTGTAAAAAAAAGCTGTTAATAGCTGCTCGTGGTGGGAAGGGAAGACAACCTCTGTGTTCTTCCATTGTTCCCGATGAAGCATGCCAAGGGTGTATACTCTACCTTCCATTGTACTCTATGTTAAGGAAAACTGATCTTGTAATGGCCACGGCCTGTTGAGGCAGTTATTGAAGTCTCTGCCTATAAGAGGACAGGAGTATATAGTAGGGATTCGCCAAGAAAGCCCCGATTCAAACTCCCTTTCTGCCAGCATTATAATGTCAAAATATGTTCCTTGGTCACCAAATATGGAGTTTCGCTGAGCAACTATCTAATTTACTCCCGTTACAGCCGGTATGTAGCCTACTTCCAAAAAGCAACGGAAAAAATGCCTCTCAACTCCAATACCTCCAATCTATCTATACCTCCAACTCCAATCTATCCACCTCCGGCAGATAGACTGATGACAATATACAGAAGAAGGGATATGGAAGGAATTCGGAAGTGACATGTTGGAGGCAAATAATGATGACATCAGAGATACAGTGGCTGTTTTTCTGTACCTCGCAGTACAAGTATAAGACAGGGACTAAGATCAGTGTGTTTCTGTCCAATTACCGGTATATTAATTATATCTTGTGGCATTATTACATCACCCCAGACACTGTTCGTGAATCCTGTCAACAGCTCACAAAATACAGTGGTGGAAGTTTCCCTCTAGTCCATGTAAATCTTAGTTATAAAACAAACATTGGCAATTACTAAGCCCATGCATGAATCAAAGCTTTGTCAGCTTTGCAACGCCAGCGATTCAGCACTGAGGAAGTCATTAGCGCAGACTCCCAGGACTGGTGCCATCTTTATCCTCACTACTGGCCTGGTTAGTGTCAGAGTGGCTTGTGATTTCCCATTTCTCCTTTTGTTAACCCGTCTATTGTCCAGAGAGCAGGTCATATGACATGGAGTCTAGAGGGGTATAAAGGAGATAGATACAACACTCACACTTCAGTACTCCATCTTTCCCTCTAGCAAATGAAATTCAATACTCTCTTTCCCTCTAGCAATTGAAATGAGCTGAAACACTGATACCACTTTGTTTTTGTTTCAGGAAACCCACACCGCTTTGAGCGCCACATCACATTTGTTACACACACTGGTTGTGAAACTATGGGTTTCCACAGAATAAACTACCAATGTGGTAGATACATTCAGTTTAATCACTTACCCATTTAGCATGTACTGGTCCCCTTGGTCTGTATAGGTCCCCATGTCGTCCACCCTGTGAGTGAGATCAGATGACTATTACAGAACTGAATGGGCACCTCCAGGAACTAGTGTTTCTTGCAAAACAAGACAGCCTGCTGGCTCATCTGCCTTTCTCATGAGGAAGTCTGTTGATGTGGGTGGGTGTGTGTGTGTGTGTCTATGTCAGTGAATTCACTCTTCCTGTCCCTACAGGTTTTTCTGCATTTCAGCGGGACCTGATGTGGTTGCTTCCCTATTGCCTAAGGCTAAGCTCACCTGGGCGGCTATGGTGCTTAGTCAGCAGATTGAAACATGTTTAGCTAGATCCTCGCAGATAGAAATGCACTGCATAGAATAAACAGATGCATTTGTACTCTGCATAATGGAAGCTTGTCCATTCTATACATTACATTTCTATCTGCAGTGTTCTGAACATTGCATCCCATTGAATGTGCCTCAGTTCTCACTCAGTCAGGGAGGAGTTAAGGATAGGAGGGAGGTAGGCTTGGGCGATATACTGTTTTTACCAGGGTATTTAGAAAAAAAAACAACGGTATGATTTTCAATACCATTATTTGGGTTGGGGGCCCCCCCTGCCTTGCCTGCCCGTTGCAACTAAAGTATAACTATAAGAAATAAATGATATCCAGCTCAGGGCTCCAGCTATGCATTTTGTTTGCTAAATTGCTAAGTGGCTAGATGTCAAGATCAAGCTTCTTGGTTACAGTAGAAACATTCAATGCCCTCCTGGATCAAGATTCCTGTTGCCTAATTTTGTTTTGTGCGTAAAAAATAAGTGTGCACTTCCGGTAGTACGTATACCCCGGTATGGTACAGAAACGGTATGGACGGTATGGATACGGCCTAACTCTAGAGGAAGGTAGACAGTAGATACCACACTGGGAGGAACCTCCATGGTCCCAGCATCCTCCACATCACAAATACGGAGTTGAAATAACAAGGACAAAACAGGATAATAACCTTTAATACTATTTAACCCTTTTCAACATTTCAGGTGAAACCATTACATTTCTGACTGTAAAACTTTAGTCAGCTGGTTTCCAAATGATTAAAAAGGTCAAACTGACATTTTTCACTTGATTGTCCTCTATAACATCTGCTAATGGTCTAACCTTGACTGAAATCTACTCTACCTTTTGGTGCAATTATAGCTATATCGCAAAGAACACTGTTCTCATCCGTTTGGAGCATTTTATGAAATAAACAGTCATTTAATTAGACTACATCAGGCCTGGAAGTACCTTGAGTGGTTCTGGGGAGTCCTAGTTTCAGATCAAAGAGATCAAAGTATTATATTCAAATTAACATGACATCAGCAATATCATTGGTACCAAGTGCTTTAACACAATCAAACAGAAGTTACTGCATCTTCTTGCGATACAATTGCATATAATATTCTTAAATAATATATATTTTTTCATTATGTTTACATAGATTTGCAGTATACAAAATCTTTCATTTGGAGAAGATACAGTATTATAATGATGTTTTGAATCAGAAGAAGATTCAAAGCTGATTTATTATCAATAAAACAGTCAGTCAAGGAATAATGTCTAGCTAGCTCTAGCAATAACTATTCAACACAAACACTTTACTTCAACGTCAAACTTCTTATCAATTATGTAAAATCAACACTGCATATCATACAGAGTAACACTTTATTTGGACAGTCCATCTGTAGATGCTCTACAGACTATCAGTTACATTTCAACTAACTATGCACTAACGCCAACCTTACCCTAACTCTAACTATTAACCCTCACCCTAAGCTTAGTAAGCAGTTGCTTATCAACAGACAGTATGACCATCTGTAGAGAGAGAGTGGATCTATTTTCTCAAATCTACAGCAAAATGTATTTCCTGGAAACATAACAACCGGGAGTATTCTTCCATTAACAGAGTTCCCACTTAAACGTCTTATTCCCATTCAAGGATGAAAGCATGGGTGTCACTAATATATTTTTATTTAACGAGGCAAGTAAGTTAAGAATAAATTCTTATTTACAATGACGGCCTACCCCGGCCAAACCCTAACCCGGATCATGCTGGGCCAATTGTGCGGCGCCCTATGGGACTCCCAATCACGGCCGGTTGTGATACAGCCTGGAATCGAACCAGGGTCTGGACCACTGCGCCACTCCCCATATTAAGCACGGGTGTCACTAATGTAAAGCACAGGTGTCACCAACGTAAAGCACGGGTGTCACCAACGTAAAGCATGAGTGTCACTAATGTAAAGCACGGGTGTCACTAATATTTTCAATCATCTCCAATATGATTGCCAGTGGATTGTTTACTCCTCTGGATTGGGAACAGTGTGCCTCCCAGTCCTTGTCCCTGCGGATCAATGTTGTGCGTACCTTAACACCCTGCACATTCACAAACAATCTGAAATGACTGGTCTGAATCCTGTTGCGAGAACACTGTTGCGAGGCCATCCAGCTGTTATACAGGTTAGTGAGCTTGGGTGCTCCGTTGACCATCAGGAGTGTGAGTGACATCAGTGTCCCCCTGCGTTGTCCTCTTCGCTGGCCATCTTGCTGAACTTCTCCGTCAGAGCTTCAGCGCTGATCTTGGGCAGCCCGTTGTCAAGGGGACAGCCCTCCACCAGACTGTTCATAGGGGTGGGGGGGAAGTAGGAGTCCTCCTCTATCCCAGCGTCCTCAGTGCACGCTCGTTGCAGTGGTGCCTCGTAGCTCTCCTCTAGGTTCCCACAATGCACCTCTCTTTGCTCCCTGTCCCTCAGGAAGTCCTTGATGATGGGCAGCACTTTCTTCCTGGAGGCCAACGTGTTGCCCTGGACATAAGCCCTGATGTCCGAATAAGGGCTGCTCATTGGACTCAGGCTCAGACTGGGGCTCCGGGCTTGCTCCAAGGCTTGGCTCATCTGCAGGACAACAAAGACCATTCAGTTGATCATATAAAATAGACATTGTAAAAAAACAACCCTGGCAAGCCAAACACTTACTATCAACCCTTCATAATTACTTACTTTAACTCTAGATAGTCAACTGTATGGGATCATGTCTGATTGGGATGGTGTAGTTCCTACCTCCCCCCTGTAGAGGGTGCTGGAGCTGTAGACAGCCAGCTGCCTGAAGGGCTCCTTGTTATCGTTGAAGGAGATTGTCATGGCCACCACCAGGTTGTAGCTGTGCTTGTGGCAGAACTCACAGAGCTCTTGCTGTAAGCTTGGTCTCTGTAGAAAAGCCTGAGGGACAACATTTATAGATGTTACAGTTTGTTTGTGAATCTCAAATCAAATCGGTTGAGTCCTTTATAAGTTCACATGAAGAGACAGGCACAGGGTTTGTGCCTTTTAACTTGTGGGTGGTTCCACCTGATTGGACATGGGGGGGGGGTGATCTTCATGAACTAGGTGCAACATCCCACCTTCACGTTTTGAGTGTCTGAAGGGTGCGCCTGGCAGTAACACAGGGAAGTGTCTGAAGGGTGCGCCTGGCAGTAACACAGGGAAGTGTCTGAAGGGTGCGCCTGGCAGTAACACAGGGAAGTGTCTGAAGGGTGCGTCTGGCAGTAACACAGGGAAGTGTCTGAAGGGTGCGTCTGGCAGTAACACAGGGAAGTGTCTGAAGGGTGAGTCTGGCAGTAACACAGGGAGGTGTCTGAAGGGTGCGTCTGGCAGTAACACAGGGAAGTGTCTGAAGGGTGAGTCTGGCAGTAACACAGGGAAGTGTCTGAAGGGTGCGTCTGGCAGTAACACAGGGAAGTGTCTGAAGGGTGCGTCTGGCAGTAACACAGGGAAGTGTCTGATAACTTGAGGACGGTGTTCAGTTTAGATCTGAGGTGAGATTCTGCAAAGCATTCTTAGGTGAAACGGCATCCAGCAGTAGAACTGGGGTACGTGATAACTAGTATTTAAACCATGATATTATCCACCAGTAGTAGGTATAACCTTAGTTAAGATGCACACCCACCTCCAGTGTCATATATATCACACTGACTGCCAGTTTTAAATCTCCTTCCGATGCCACCTTCATGTCTTTCAGTAGCATCTGTTCTGTGGTGAGACCTAGAAACAAGGGAATATGAGCAAAAAAAACATTGTAGGTCTCCTTCATACTTAAACATGGCATTGATATCATGGGATGATTATCATTCTAATCTGAGAGGCAAAAATCACATCCACAAGGCTGAGCTTCGGGTATTCATCCTGGGGTGTTTACCTGACACGTCAAATTTAGCATTCTGCAAGGAGTGGAAGAGGATGCCCCTTGGTGGCAGGTTGGGGAAGCGCGTCTCCAGGAGGACTGCGTACTGGCTGTCTTTAGGGGTGACTTTCCCTGCCTCTGGGGCCATGTTCACACAGTCTAACACTATGGTGCCTGTGATCACAAAGAACAGGATGTCAGTCTCTTCACACAGTTAAAGGCATAGTTCACTAAATACTGACCTGATTTCCCACATACATCAGTTACATTTCTGGTTACCATATAAGAGCTGGGCCACCTGCTGGTCGAGGACTTCAGGGGCTTTCTGGATGATCCGTTCGGTCACCAGGGTGGTGCAGGAACCCACCATCTCCACGGTAACGGGACAGGAGGGAGAGGGCTTCCTCTCCAGGAGGTGATGGTCGATCACCTCTACCACCGCCTCCTCTAGATCACGGTCAGAGCTGCAACAGACAGCCACACAGTCAGTCAGGGACTTTAGTCCTCTAGATCACGGTCAGAGCTGCAACAGACAGCCACACAGTCAGTCAGGGACTTTAGTCCTCTAGATCACGGTCAGAGCTGCAACAGACAGCCACACAGTCAGTCAGGGACTTTAGTCCTCTAGATCACGGTCAGAGCTGCAACAGACAGCCACACAGTCAGTCAGGGACTTTAGTCCTCTAGATCACGGTCAGAGCTGCAACAGACAGCCACACAGTCAGTCAGGGACTTAAGTCAAGCTATTTCAAGGAGCCTCTAGGTCAGTGTAGCTTTTGTAGAGATACAGGTGATGATCACATGGGGAATTGTTTACGTCCTGGATGACTGTCAGTGGACAGGGGTTAAGGTGTCATGGTTGACCCTGACCTGGGAAGCACGTTGTGGTCCACCAGTGTGAGGTCCAGTCGGCCAGCCCGGTGTAGACTCCCAGGTCCACCTCGTCCCGAACACCAGGTCATCCTGGGAGAGACCACTCTCTCTCAGCAGGAAGGCATTGTCCGTGCGCGCAGCGGAACTCTTGCCGGGAATGTTCAGAACGGGAAGAGGAATATTCCTAGAATCAAGTGTCTGGGAGGGGGAGAGAGTGTTATAACACCGGACGCTTGCTCTGTTGAACCATTCTCAACACATGGGTCAGGTGCAAATGATGGGGTGGGTTACTCTCACCTTGGACAGGAAGTATGCGTAGGCCAGAGCTGACACCATGGAGTCCAGGTCGCAGGCCTCGTTCCCCAGGACCACATGGAACCCTGGGCTGCCCTCTGCGTTCCCCTGAGGAGGGTAGAGTGGGATGAATACAGTCAGAAGAATATTCAACCTCCTATGAGGGGATTTACCATGAGAAAATACAGGGCAGTCTATCCACTACTCCTGTAATGGGCCTTCAAAGGCAATCAGATGGGTCTTAGTGAGTAGACAATGCTATGTGGACAGGCTGTGTGTGTGTTGTAATGTCACTGTTCACTGGAGATTAGATACTCTTGGTTCTGCACAATGTCCCCCATCCTAGAGTAAAACCCTGGACACGGTTTGAATAGCCTTCTTCTGAAGGGTCAATGGCAGATCCCAGTGTAGCCTAAAGTGGATGAGCTAAGGGCTGACTTCATTCCCCTGCCTGAAGGCTCTGGCTAGCTCTTTGTCAAATAGCCTTAGGCTAATTCCATCAATGACCTCAGTAGAGCAGACTGTGATGTAATGGCTAAGCTACATGACGGTCTGCTAACTCCACTACATGTTTTTGTTGAATGTTTTAATGTGGAGTTGAGAAACAAGTAGGGTGTTTCATTTTCCCAGAGCATGGCCGTCTGTGACCATCTGTGACAGCGGCACGAGTCATGGGTGCCAGAGCTAGGGGCTAACAGAGACAGCTTGTTGCGATAACAAAAGCCGGTCATGTGACAATTAGCCAGTCTACAGCCTGTAGCCTAGCAGTTAAGAGCGTTGGACCAGTAATCGAAACATCGATGGTTCAAATCCCAGAGCCGACTAGGTGAGAAAAAATAAATAAATTGGTCAATGTGCCCTTAGAGCAAGGCACTTAACCCTAATTGGTCCTGTAAGTCGCTCTGGATAAGAGTGTCTGTTAAAATGTTCCCAGTCAGTGAGGGGATTATTAACATGCTGCCCCCCCAACACTCAGTAGTACAGTATGAAGGGACATCAGCCATCTGTTGCAGATCAAGAGTAAACAGAGTACTGAAGTAACTCAACTAGACAGGTGAAAGCAAATTCTCAGGGAGCATACATGATATAACCCAGTCTCATCTATCCACAATACTGTATAACCTTTTCCTTTTGGTCATTGTAAATAAGAATTTGTTCTTAACCGACTTGCCTAGTTAAATAAAGGTTAAATCAATAAAAAATATGCACGATATAACCCAGTCTCATCTATCCCACGATATAAGCCAGTGTCATTCATCCATGATGTTTTCAGATTGATGCAGAAGGAGAGGAAGCCACTGTTAACTATTGAGATGCACCGCACCGGTCAACCAGCCTCCCCATGTAGACACACGACAGTACATCTGCAATAGAAGCCCTCTGTGTGTGCTGGTGCGGACTTCTCTTCCCCCTCACTGAACACTGAGTAAATACGGTGTGACGCTCTGAGGCGCTATAAACACCATCTGAATCTCACTAATCTTGATAGCAATTTTTGGGTTCAAAACAAGCCCTCTTTTCCTTAAGGTCAAAAGCACGACATCAAGACCCTGATTGAGCTATCGTGTAATGTAAGTGTGGCAGACATGCAAAGCAACCAAAAAAAAATGCACGTGGGCATATTGACAGCTGACAGGCACCTGACAGGCAGCTGACCCTACACGAAATGTACTTTCATGGTCCATTGCAATTGAACAATTATATTTGTTTGAATATCACTGAAATATATTAATGCAACATATCATGCAACATAATGAAGCAGTGTATGGGTTACATTTAACAAAATTATGTGATCACGTGACAATGCTAATTAGCTTGGCTAGCCAACTAGTAATTACAGTAGTGACAACAGTCTCAGTCTGAACTCATTTGATGCGCATGCACGATCCCACGAGCAACACCGTGACCATGCGGCAGGCTGCTGTCACATTGCCCTACTGTTTCCGAATGGCAAGTCTTTCGACTTGATCTAGTCGGAATTTCATGTCTAGTTGGCGTTCTCCTGATATCTCAAAACCCCACTAATTGATTTTGTCCAAATGTACATGTCGAAGGTATTTAGAAGACGACTACATAACTAGCTAACGTTAGGCGTTAAGACAAACTAAACATTGACATTTGATAAAGCAAGCAACCCGCGCGACCACCAGAAACAGTCGATGTTCCTACCTTGAGCACATTGCGACAGCTTTTTAAAAAGATCTCCATGGTTATCGGATGCACTACGTAAAGACAGTCTGAAATGGCAGTTTGCTAGTTGACTTTGTTGCGTATAGCTAAAGTTAGCAGCAGCTGCACGTCTCAGGAATATAAAAAAAGACTGCACTGTAAGTTTGAAATGTTAATGTCCAAGTGTCGTGCGTGACTCGTCTTGGGCTGAAGTGACGTTCAAAGACGTGACGTGGTATTATGGGTAGTGTAGTATCAAATATGGTTTACAAACAGGTAGTTTACAAGAGAACAGTAGTAGCAAAGGTTTTTAAACTAAACCAAGATAGACCACAACCTCTCGTTTCCAATGGGAACAAATGAGCCAGTGGCAGAACAAGCAAGGGGGGCGGAGCCAAACACGAGCTAGCGAGATCCTATTGGTTCTAGCACCATATTTCCGTTAGGGAACGCCTACTCTGAAGTGCGCGTGTGCAATAAATTCATTTGCATTCATAAAACAACGCGATTTTTGAAAACATTTGCAAAGGGTAAAGTCTACAAACCTTAGTCCACTCTGTTCATAACATATTCCAGTTTTGGGAACAGAAACCTGTAGAGATCAAATGTTTAATTTGTGATTGGAAACGCCAAGCGGATGCTTCACATTTAAACATCCAGTGAAATATCTGCCTCGTTCTGTGGTAGTAGGGTTAGTTCTAAAAATCCATGGTAGTAGTATCGACAGTTGTGATGAGATGCCGCTAATGTCAGAAGTGACTTTTAGTACCAGGTTAGGAGAACTTACGCAGCATGTTAGTATACTTAACGATGCAGATCATCACCTGTACCCCCAAAGAAACAACCCCTCAATATATGATGGTTTACATTCTTTAAAAATCTTTATTTCTTGTTCATTATGACCTTACATGTCAACTGTTGAAAAACAATCAACTGCCTTTTTTTGTTTTTAAATAACAGACAACTGTAGCCTATCTCTGGGTAATAACATGTACCATAGCCTATTATAAAACATGGGAAATGGTAGGCTCTGTTAAAATGTTATATGGTTCATCATCATAGGTAGATATTTCACAGTTCTATATCAGTGAAGATCGGTAAGGTTGGGTTTACACAGGCAGCCCAATTCTGATTATTTTTCCATTAATTGGTCTTTTTACCAATCATATCAGCTCTTTTGCTGATAATTGGGTAAAACATCAGAATTGGGCTGCCTGTGTAAATCCAGCCTTACAAATCTTCACTGATATAGAATTGTGAAATATATACCTAAGATGTTGAGAATCACAATAAAGTACACAACTAATATATATCTTGTCAAAAATGTTTTGTAATTACCCATTCTATCCCAACTCCACCTGAACTCAGATAATTATGGCCATTTGGTCCTATGTATTAAACAAATGTGAAAAGGGCAAATAAAACTAAGATTTATTTGAACACTCGAGGTAAATGTCTACAAAAAATACCGGATAAAACAAAAAGTCTATTCGTTCAGCCTTTAAAAAATAATCTATCCCATGCTAAAACAATAGATTAAATCCATTGATAAAAGTTAGTACTTCAAACCAAACCATCTTTGGCAAAACCATCACATTCCCTTGTCTCTGACTCCAAAGAGAGATGGTATGGAGAAATGCTTTGATTATGCTTTTTGGTTTTGTCTCTGTAGTAATGCACTTGGTATGGTTGTAATTCTATTGTTGCCACCTGACTCCTCTCTCTCATTGGACAAGTCCCTCATCGCTCCAGTCTAGATCTTCTCTCATTGGACAAGTCCTTCATCGCTCCAATCTAGATCTTATGTCCCTTGATCCAGTCTAGATCTTCTACCTTTGGACAAGTCCCTCATCGCTCCAGCCTAAATCTTCTTTACATAATTCCCAGGAAACATGCCTTCCCTCCCACGAAGACGACCGTACCACCAGCCTGATGGATCTGGAGGAAGGACAGGTGAGAAAACCAATCTAGCCATTATAGATTATATAGCCCTTTTCTATCCTGAGAGGGAATTACAGGTGAAGCACAGGAAGACTGCATCGCAGTTGAAAATGTGGTTATAGTATGCCTTTAATAATGCTATAATACTAGCAGTATCTAATATGTAGCAGTACTTATAGTGTATGACTAATATCAGTTTTATACTACTGTAATTCATATACTCAGTTTATATAAATATAACTTTATCTACTGTAATGGTTTAGTACCTTCATTGAGGATTTCAATGAGATCCTCCGCGTTGAAGCTCAGCTCATCAGTGTCCTGGGCGTCGTAAGCATACAGCGCTTGGCATTCTGGGGAGCGAGGCTTGGGCTTGGGGGCAGGCTTGGGGCGGCCTGCTCCTGGGGAAGGCTTGACCTCCTTCGAGCGTCTACGATGAAGACTGAGCGAAATTGAGATAAGGGAATGAGAGATCTAGAAAAAGTGCCTCTCTTGATTTACAGTATCTAATACAATTTGAGTATTTGAAAAACATACCAGCAACAACAGGAAGAATATCCATTTTAACAACCTAACAAGTATTCAAACAGGGCCTGAGAACTCACCCAGCCACTCCCTGGTCAGGCACATTCATGAAGGCGGTGTCTGCCTGGCTCTGGTTGTTGGGGCGGTTGTTGGTCTGCCGGGACCCCTGCTGTCTGGGTAGTGTGGGCTGCTCCATACTGGACTGCCGACGGAGCAGAGAGACCCTGGACGCCCTGGACGAGGGCGGCCCACCCCGCTGACCACCACCCCCACCTCGGCCTCTGCCCCTGGGGGCGCCTGAGACAGATGAGGGAGATGTTGAGTCAGGTCAAAAGTGAAATGAGTGCCATCATTGGAGAGGTTCAGATATCTAGTTCTCGCACCTTGTGACTGCTGTCCTGAGCCTGGAGTCTGGTTTCCCATGTAGCGACTTTTCCTGTTGTCCCTGCGGGTCGGTCCTGGGGAACACATGACAAAAAGGTGTGATGTGTCTGAAATGCTATGGGACAGTTGCACAGACCCAGATTAAGCCCACTAATAGAAGTCTCCATTCAAAGTGCATGGACTCACTGGAGTTCTTGGGGAGCCCGGGTCCAATGGTGACTATGAGGACCTTGTTGCTGGGCTTCACAACCACCTCTTCTCCTTGGCCCGGCTGGAACTGGATCTGCCTGGAGCCAGCCGCTGAGAACGGCCCCCAACCTCCCTTCTTCACCTTAAACTCCAGTCTAAACGAGGAACGGAGAGGGGAAAGAGAAGAGCAATGGGTTAAGAAATGGCTTAAAAGACTCAAACTGGATAACTTTTAGCGTTATGTATCTTTGAGATTATTAATGATCATTGTCGTAAAGCATGACACTGGTATGTTTTAAGGGGACATTGCATACATTTTTGGACTTTGGATAAATTAATGATATATACCCATTGACTCTTGAAGCATATAACAATTTAGAAATGCCTCATGAGTTTAGTTCAACTTTCACACCCAGTTTCCCCTAGGATTTTTTTCAGAAGCAGTGGCAAAGTTAGCGTGGGGGGGAGGCGGACTCCCGCCAAAATATTTCAAGGTCCTCCTCTTGGCCGCAGGTTTTGCTGTTTTCAAGCAAATTTCCTGCCATTCTACACATTTCAATATGGGGTGGGGAGAATTTATTTGTTTTCAAAGCTAATTTCCTACAATTCATTCTTTATATGTGGTTTTAGTCATTTAAGTTGCTGATAAATGAATACACTGCAGTCAAAACCCAAAATATACATTTACTTTACTCCAATGTTTGTATACAAAGTAAATGTAAAACTGTATAGCCGCAAAACATGGTTGAAGCTATGGATGATCAGTCCTTGCATCCATATCTGTCTATGAATTTGAGAGTGGTTTTATTTATCTAGCCCCATCCCTCAGAGTTGTATAGAAACCACTTATGGATTCAACTGCGGATTGGCCCTTTTAGTTTAACAGTAAGGCTAAGCTCAGAGTAAAGACTGACTGACAGGTTGTTGAACTTGAGCGGTAGCTTCCTCTGGGTCTTCTCATCATAACGTTTGTAGAGCAGACTGAGGAACTCTGTCTTGAAGATGCACTGAAGGACACTGTCGTAATGCTCCTCGTGGATGATGAAGAAATCATCCTGCAGGGTGCTGAGGGAGGAAAGGATACACGTCTTTTCAACAAAAACCCAATTTCTACTACTGTGCATCATGACCATCAACTGGTATAACACTTCCAGAATATCTAAACCTGCACCTGAGAGAGACTGACTGAATCTTCTCCACTTCTATCTGTCTCTTCAGAACCTCGTGGATCTGCCCCTTTTCTGGTCCCTGCTTCACTTTCTCCCGACCAATCAGATACAGGAACTTAGGGGTCAGGATGAGGTCACGCTTCACAGTCTGCAAGATGGAGAGAGGGATATTATATAACTTGTTGCTATTATAGGCTTACTGACCAGGAACCACAAGATATAGGGGGTTCAATGAGCAGACAAGCATTGGCCAGGGATGCCTTAAGCAGTATCCACCAAACCATTGGTGGAGTAGAAACACTGTCTTGTCTATCTAACATGAATAATAATAGCATTATGCGTTCTGTGACAATGTCAATGTTGGTTTGTTACTGTGGTCATACTTGACTCTTACCCTAAACCTGCGGTCATATTTGGCAACCACATCTGCAAAATCGATCTTCTCCCGGCGGCCCACGAACTGCCGGATCTCAGGGTGGTTGTCGGTGCCGATGTAGTCGCCCACAAAGTTCCTGTTGAGGCTGTTCCTCCTCCTCTCCTTCTTATTCAGTAGGATGTCTGAGGCTACAGGACGCGACACACTGTGATACAGTACTGAACTGCCAGGACTCGACACACTGTGATACAGTACTGAACTGCCAGGACACGACACACTGTGATACAGTACTGAACTGCCAGGACACAACACAGTGTGATACAATACTGAACTGCCAGGACACAACACAGTGTGATACAGTACTGAACTGCCAGGACACAACACAGTGTGATGCAATACTGAACTGCCAGGACACAACACACTGTGATACAGTACTGAACTGCCAGGACACAACACAGTGTGATGCAATACTGAACTGCCAGGACACAACACACTGTGATACAGTACTGAACTGCCAGGACACAACACACTGTGATACAGTACTGAACTGCCAGGACACAACACACTGTGATACAGGGCTTAACATATACAGTTGATATAATGCACTAGTATGCAGTACTGACTGTACATGGCAAAAAGCTGATTCCCACAGAGAGAAACCAATGACTTACCTTCCTCTCTCATCTTGACGTACTTGCGGACGGCGATGTGTTTGCGCCAGGCCTTCTGGATGGCTCGAGCATATCCGTTATATTTCCTTTCCCTCATCTCCTCCAGCAAGAACAACTACAGAAACACATTTCACAATACTTCTATAAATGATCACCTTTATAGTAAGAAGAACCAGACTGTTGTGTGTCCGTATAGAGGTTTTCTAGGTAACGAGAGAAAGACGTACTGATTCTGGGGCCTTGATGAAGATCTTAGTCTTTCCCAGCTGGTACTGGTCCTGGTCCATGTTGACAGAGTGGAGTAGGTGGAGAACCCCCTTCTTCTCCTCCCCTGTCCACCGGGGCCACGTCTCCCTGGTCAGGATGGCGTACCTGTAGGACCACACACACAGCCATTTTACTGGACTGGCAGAATGTCCTCAAGTCCAGCATAATTTCTTTAATAAATAGAAAAAAAAATATTGGGTGGAATTTATTCCGATCAAGCCAAACGCTGATTAAAAAAACATGAACAAATACATTTGTACTGACGTTTGAAATCTGTGAAGCCAGTATGGAAATCCATCTCTTTGACCCCTGACCCCTATGACCTTAGGGCTCACCTCTGCAGGAACTTGGCGAAGGCTCGGCGGAATGCGTACCCGGCGCGACGCACGCGAATGTTCTCCCGCAGGCCCAGGTACTCCACCTGGTGTTTGGCCCGAGTGTCCTCCCAGTCCCGAGGCTTCTTGGTCTCGTTGGGCTTGATACAGCGGATGTAGTGGGGGGTGCACTTCATCAGGGTCTGGACCAGGTTGTTGGCTTGTTTCTGAAGGACATGGAGGTTCAATCACAGCTTGGTAGCACAGACCAGGCGCTCAGAGCAGTAAACAGACTGATAGAAGAAAATACATCCCAGTACAATAACACATTCAGTTACCCGTGGCCTGGATGTTATGGAAGACAGGGGGTGGGGGACTCACTCATCTGAGATTGGACTGGCATGTCTGTTTCCATAGCAACAATAATATTTAGTGGACAGATCTACGTAAGCATAACTGGTATTGTAGAATCTGTGGGGAAGGAATGGGATGGGTGGGATTATGAGCAGCAGTAGTTAGTGTGTGGGTCTTTCCTCACTGGTTATTTGGACAAATCACGATTTTGCAGGTGTTAGCATCTTTCGAATTTCGAGGGGGGAAGGGACATTCGGCCCGTAGAGAGAGGGTTCCGCTCCTCGTTCCGGTTCCGCTCCTCGTTCTAGCATCTCTTCGCACGTATGGACCCAGAACTTAATCAAGCAGCTGACCAATTACGTGAGACTTTGTTCTAGGTCTACAGAGATTATAGTAGCACACAACGTGTCAGATCCTTACCTTGATCTTGCTACTGGCGGTGGTAGGACGGCCCTTTTTCTCTGCCTCTAGGTTTTCTGGGAAAAGGGTTTTTATGAAGGCACTGCCCAAACACAGACAGACAGACGGAGAGAGAGAGGCTGGTCAGTGGCGGACTATGGAATTATCATAAAGTATACCTATTATAGCACGTCTCACTACACTTACAATTCACTGCTCTGCATCAGCTCAATGATGTCGTTGAAGAGCACATCTCTGTTCCTCTCACAGAAGCCACTGACGTCATAGGACACCTGAGAGAGAGAGGACAAGCTATCAGTCTTTCATTTCAGCATTTTCCCCCTAACACATTCTGATATTTAGGATATGTGGGCTCCATGTACTCCAAACCCCCACCAGGGGGCAATGTACCAAATTAAATCAAAGAGCTGTAATCTTTGGACTGTTGGTTCAGGTTGTAATGAGGATGCATTGTCAAAGGCCCATAGTGTTGTACTGTATGGTGTCCATGCCTTGCCAGCGTAGTGGTGCACTATGAAGCCTTTATTCCAACTGTTGAAGTGCTCATGGGAGCTGATTCCCGCTTGTAGCTTCTGGATCAGGGTCTGGTCTGCACCCTCCCCCTTAGCATGCATGGTGGCACACACATCGTCCAAGATACTCATGATGCCTGGGGGGTTCTGGGTAATAAGAACAAGGCAAATCAAGAAGTGTACCACACACACACCATCTACTGGTACTGTAACTAGTTCACCTGAATTACAGACAAAATGGCCGCCCAACTTCAGCACTACAGCTGAATATGATTACTCACCAGTTTGGATTCAATGAGGTCACACACGATTTTGTTGTTAAAGTACTCGATTGGCGTCCACTTGATCCCTTCCTGCACATACTCCTCCTACAAGAAACAACGTCAGTATCTGGGAAAACAGGCCAAAGTAATGTAGACGTATCACAAGACGAAAGAGTAAAACAAGTCAATGTAGAGTTATCACTTACCTGCTCAGCTTTTAACGTGAGCTCAATGAAAATCTGCTGCAGTTTCTCATTCACAAAGTTGATGCAGAACTGCTCAAAGCCGTTTTTCTATTAGTGTTAAATAGAAATGTGAAGGAAAATGTTATGTTTGTGCTTTTATAATAACCAATTCGATTGGGTTCATGCAAGTTACTGATTGATCGTGCCTGGGAGGAATCCTCACTATCAGTATAAGCAATTTGGCAGTACGCCCAGAACCTTGTTTTGAGAAAGGAAAGGAATATCTCAGTTTCAAGATCTCAGCTTGGAGAGAAGAAGCCTTTTGAGGTATTGGTCGGTCACAAGCATCAACCAAAAGTTAATGATGAATGAATTATAAATAATGAATAAGCTAAATCATGCAAATATAACTTGTCTGTGTGGGCAGTGTATAAGAGAACTAAACGGGACTGTCCCGGCAGAGCTACTACTTGGTACATTTGTTTGTTGGAATCTCTCCAGCTTGATGATAATAAAGAATAATTCATTTAAGATTGACTTCAGGTGTCCCTGGTGGTAATTTCCACAACAGAGAGCATACGTAGAATTAACGCTTTTGTATGAATAAAAAGCAGTAACAATTCAACGTAACTGGAGGTGGCAATTAGGTGTGCAGGACATATGTGTGCAATCTTAAACAAAATGATATGTGGTCTAACAGTAGTCCTATAGGTGGAAATGATTATGTATGCAGTGTTAAAATAAATGAAGGCTAGTCCAACAGTAGAAGTGGAACAACTCCTGTATGAGGCAGCACAGAAATATCCACCTGGAAGATTTCAAAGCCATAGATGTCCAGAACCCCGATGTTGAATTCCTCATGGTCTTTCTGTATGGCTTTGTTGATAGACTGGGGGAGAGAAGAAAGAAAGCTATGAAGAAGTTGAATTGTTGAATGAAGTGAATGAAGTGTCATGGTCGTAGCAACAGTACTGCAGTAAACCTCTTGTGAGACAACAGGACAGAACAAGTGTAAGCTGCGCTGCCTCCCTACTGCTCCCATCTCTAGACATGTTCTATCTTGTCTGGCTCCCACACCAGCAGTCAAAAGACAAACAACTGGACTAGAATCCAGATACATGTTCCGATAAGATGACTCTTTGTAGTAATTGTGAACATGTTTGACCATGCTTTGCTGTTAAATACTCCCTGTACTAGTTAATTAGTCAACATATAGGAGAGCAAATTGATGAGGATAAAAGGAACCTCACTGACAGGTTCCTTCTGAAATGAAATGGACACTTACATCCACAAGGAAGTCAAACAGGCGTGAGTAGAGGGCTTTGGAGAGGGCGTCCCGTGTGAAGGAGGCCTGCTCTGTGTTCAGGGTGACAGCGATGCTCTCCGTCTTGCCCCCCCACTTACTGTCCATGATCCGGCTGGTCAGCTTGTTTTTCAGACCCTCCTGGGAGATTCCCAACAGGTAGGCTGGGAACGCCAGGACTGCCGGAACATGGAGGAGGGGAAGTGAGATAGGACAGCGAGATCACAAGTGCAAAGAGGGTATAGGATAGGGGTTGGTTTGGGATTGCGTGTGTATAACTCACAGTCCTCACTCTCCACCACAGCGTAGTTTCCCTCCTCTCTGAAGGCGATGTTACCCAGATGCAGGATGCCTGCTACGATCTGCATCACCATGTCCTGATCATCTACAGACAGGCCCACCACTGACATGGCCTCCTAAAACACAATACACACAATGAAGACAAACTGCCTCTCTATACATGTGAAAAGAGAGCGAGAGAGCTCACCATGGTGTCAGAGAATTCCTTTTTATCGTTGACATCCTCCACGATGTAGGTGCCAGACTGGTTCAGGTAGAGGTAGTAGTCAGGTGTGGTGACACCAAGGTTCTCCCTCATCTCTTTAGTGGCGCCCCCCAGGAGCTAAGGTTCAGAGGTCGTTAGGTCAAAGGTTAATTAAGTGATGGAATTCTCTCCATAATTAGTTATTGTTATTCTGTCCCACCTGGTAGTAGATGTGGAAGTTCCTCTCTCCCTGGTTCTGTGACACCACCCTGGACTTCTCCAACAGGAAGTTGGAGATCTTCCCTCCATCTGGCTCTCCCCCACGGCTGAACTGGATCTCAAAGTACTTCCCCTGTGGTACAAACAGACACAGTGATTAAGGTTCCTTGTTCAGATAAGGCCTAAACCAGGAATGCAACAACAAAACTCCACCTAAAATCCTCCATATTGCTTTCACCTATCTGGTCCCATCAGCTCTGTCAATGGGAGTGAATGGCAGAAGAAAGGCCACAACATTTTGGAATGAAATGCACCCCTAATTCCTTATCCATTCTATCGGTATTCCTAGATTCCCAGTTATACTCACAAAGCGACTAGAGTTATTGTTGCGCACAGTCTTGGCATTCCCGAAGGCCTCCAGGAGAGGGTTGGATTGGAGGATGATGTCTTTTACATGCTGTGAAGAAGAAGAATAAAGGAGAACAGATGAACCCACTAATATGTGTCTGAGAAGAATAAATGAGAGAATGGATGGGAAAATTACTCAAATGTATCCCCTATACCTGGACTTTGGGACCTCCGCCCGACACCTTGGAGATGTAACCCATTATGTATTTTGCTGCTACGGTCTTTCCTGCTCCACTCTCCCCACTGCAAAGACAACAGAAAGCATTGGGAAACAGGGCAACACCCTAACTCATTGTGATGGTATCCCATTGACAGAATGCATGGTTTATGTGACAGTTCAGATTACTAGAAGTATAAAGCTTGATCTCTGGGAGTGAGATGATTGGTCAGACCTGATGATGACACACTGGTTCTCACAGTCGATCATCATGTTGCGGTACATGTTGTCAGCCAGGGCGTAGATGTGAGGGGGGTTCTCATACTGGGCCTGGAAAAGGAGGAGAAAGCATTATTCCAATGTCCACAGCAGGTAGCCTAGCGGTTAAGACCGTTGGGCCAATAATCGAAAGGTCGCTGGTTCGAATCCCCATGCCAACTAGCTGAACTATCTGTCGATGTGCACTTGACCAAGGCACTTAACCCTATTTGCTCCCGTAAGTCACTCTGGATAAGAGCGCCTGCTAAATTACTAATTTGTAGAAAATTTTAAAATGTTATATATATATATATATATATATATATATATATATACATACACACACACACACAGTTGAAGTTTACATACACTTAGGTTGGAGTCATTAAAACACGTTTTCAAGCACTCCACAAATTTCTTGTTAACAAACTATAGTTTTGGCAAGTTGGTTAGGACATCTACTTTGTGCATGACACAAGTCATTTTTCCAACAATTGTTTACAGACAGATTATTTCATTTATAATTCACTGCATCACAATTCCAGTGGGTCAGAAGTTTACATACACTAAGTTGACTGTCTTTAAACAGCTTGGAAAATTCCAGAAAATGATGTCATGGCTTTAGATGCTTCTGACAGGCTAATTGACATAATTTGAGTCAATTGGAGGTGTATCTGTGGATGTATTTCAAGGCCTACCTTCAAACTCAGTGCTTCTTTGCTTGACATCATGGGAAAATCAAAAGAAATCAGCCAAGACCTCAGAAGGAAATTGTAGACGTCCACAAGTCTGGTTCATCCTTGGGAGCAATTTCCAAACACCTGAAGGTACCACGTTCATCTGTACAAACAATAGTACGCAAGTATAAACCCCATGGGACCACGCAGCCGTCATTACCGCTCAGGAAGGAGACACGTTCTGTCTCCTATAGAACGTACGTTGGTGCAAAAAGTGCAAATCAATCCCAGAACAACAGAAAAGGACCTTGTGAAGATGCTGGAGGAAACAGGTACAAAAGTACCTATATCCACAGTAAAATGAGTCCTAAATCAACATAACTTGAAAGGCCGCTCAGCAAGGAAGAAGTCACTGCTCCAAAACTGCCATAAAAAAGCCAGACTACGGTTTGCAACTGCACATGGGGACAAAGATCGTACTTTTTGGAGAAATGTCCTCTGGGCTGATAGAACTGTTTGGCCATAATGCCCATTGTTATGTTTGGAGGAAAAAGGGGGAGGCTTGCAAGCCGAAGAACACCATCCCAACCGTGAAGCATGGGGGTGGCGGCATCATGTTGTGGGGGTGCTTTGCTGCAGGAGGGACTGGTGCACGTCACAAAATAGATGGCAGCATGAGGGAGGAAAATTATTGGGATATACTGAAGCAACATCTCAAGACATCAGTCAGGAAGTTAAAACTTGGTCGTAAATGGGTCTTCCAAATGGACAATGACCCCAAGCATACTTCCAAAGTTGTGGCAAAATGGCTTAAGGACAACAAAGTCAAGGTATTGGAGTGGCCACCACAGCCCTGACCTCAGTCCTATAGAAATCTTGTGGGCAGAACTGAAAATGTGTGTGTGAGCAAGGAGGCCTACAAACCTGACTCAGTTACACCAGCTCTGTCAGGAGGAATTGGTCAAGATTCACCCAACTTATTGTGGGAAGCTTGTGGAAGGCTACCGAAAACATTTGACCCAAGTTAAACAATTTAAAGGCAATGCTACCAAATACGAATTGAGTGTATGTGAACTTCTGACCCACTGGGAATGTGATGAAAGAAATAAAAGCTGAAATAAATTATTCTCTCTACTATTATTCTGACATTTCACATTCTTAAAATAAAGTGGTGATCCTAACTATATTTATTAGATGTGTTTTTGTCCAGCTCGGTAAACAGCATTCACAATATATGAAGCTTCTTACTTACAGGACTTTAGATAAATAGTGATACAGAAAAAAGGCATTTACAAAAACTTCTGCAGAACATACATACAATACATTCTCACATATTTATAACAGAAGTGGTTAATCGAGTGTCTACTGGTCCCTCAGACCAGAGTGAAACTAAAGAAATTAAAGAGGTAACTGAGAAACAGGAAGCCTTGGGGTTATTCATTAACTCTGTGATTATGGGGTGAGGTAAACAATGGACAACTTAATGGCATTGAACAGATCATTTACATGATAGTGGGAATGTGGGAGGGCCTACTTTGCATCACCTATTGATAAGCAGCATTTTATACACTACAGTTTCTCCGTCTAGATCAAGGGATGCAAACAAATCCTGAAACTGGTAGGTAGGTGCAGCCAGCTAGACAACAGAAAGCCCAGCGGCATTAGATTACTTGTAAGATACTACTGCATGGTCGGAACTAGAAGCACAAGCATTTCGCTACACTCGCATTAACATCTGCTAACCATGTGTATGTGACAAATATTTTTTTTTTTGATTTGAGTAGTGTGTATACTACTCACAGCTCCCTGGTAGAGCTCCACCTCTCTGTCAGTGAAGTAGGGCAGCTGTTTAAAGGGGTTGACAGAGATCAGCACCGACCCTATGTAGGTCTGAAGAAGACACGTTAAGGAAAACTCAAATATCCATCTAGAATACACCACCGCCAGGGACCACAACGACATTGACGTGTGTAGTTGTAGCTGTGATCAGTGTTAGTCCCTAACACTACATGTGGTGTACTGTAAATATGGTGGTTGAGACACAAACATATTATCCTTCCATGTTGTTCTACACTTTTTAAAGTATGTTATTAAGGCTAATCTCATAACAGGCTAATGTGGGTGAAGTGATCACACAGGTGTGTAGGTCCATAGGGCGTGTGTGTGTGTGACAGAGAGACTACTGTGTATGTACATCTACAAACCCTCAGTGTATTTGCCACATATAGCAGTGTGTGCCCTGGTTCTACTACTAAGTCGAAGCTGAAGGATACAAAGATATAGTCGTCCATGTATCTCTTCTTGAGGTTGTCAGTGATGGCATCCTCGTTGATCTTGGACAGCAGGACCATGTCGTCCACCCCGCTGATCTTAACATTCTGGGTCTGCCAGTGGTAGCGCTCCTTACTCCCCTGAGCCAGAGAAACAGAGACAGGGAGAGACAGAAAGAGATAGATAAACTTATTGCAACCAGTCTGTGCAAACTCAAATTCTCTCTCTTTCCGTTTCAACTCCTCTCCTCATCCATTAATGAACATTCATATGTCCTCATTAACTCAGAACACTGACTGAGGAGGGGGAGTTGGAAAGATCAGTGATGCGCTGGTAGCAGGGAAAACGGAATATGCCGGAATCTGACATACCAACTACTTTACACAAGAGACTGTGAGCTCTTCTGTAATGTACAACGGTTTGTGTGGTGCAAATAGTAATGGCCGCACAGTGTACACCAGTGGTCACCAACCTTGTACACAATAAATGACATAAAAGTAGCAATCCAATACACTTGTTAGACTGTGCCTGACACAAATAAGATGAATGTAAGTGTTATAACCATAAAGTAAATAAACAGTCTTCATACTCACCGCGCCACATGACCATAAAGACGTTCCCACCAAAACCCATAACACACGTATTACACAATCCCAGCAGCCTCTATTTCAAAAGAGGATGAGAACTATGGTACATACTCAAACAGCTAAAGAAATGTCTCAACCGTTGACGTGAACGTACACACTCTTACCAAAATAACCTTGAATATTGCCATATTGACCACAAGTTAGTGAGGTAATAACTGTCATAATATAGCTGTGTGCCTGCCAGGATGAATCAGAACAGTATCATTTTATTTATTTATTATTTAAACTTTATTTAACTAGGCAAGTCACTTCATAACAAATTCTTAATTACAATGACGGCCTACCAAGAGACAATAAACGTTTATGTTTGAAATACCCGTGTCAATTCAGTGGTGGAAAGTAATTGTCAAACACACATCACATTATACAAGGTGCTGAATGAGAAACTCTGCATATAAAAAGAAACAGAAAGGCTAAGCAGCAATATAGTGTGTCGGCTGTGTTGTTACTTCATTCATTCAGTGATGGTCAGATGGGCAAGAAGAGGCAATGCCACGAGGGAAATACCTTGTGATTTATCAGTCATGAATTACCATGACAGACAGATGGTTTGGGTATTGCAACAGACAGTCCAGTTCTCTTAGAACGGTCATGCGTCTGTGGAATTTTTAACAAGGAACCAAACAGGTCACAGGGTGAATACCAGCAGTGGTTTGTTCTCCTTTTCTCTAACTTGATCAGTAATGATAAAAATGAGATAGGGAAAGGAAGAATATTCTGTCACGTTGTCCTCCTGAATGTGTCCAACCAATACAGAGTTCCGATGTTGAGTCCCAAAGTTATGACTAGGTATAATTTTGTGTGCATGACATCACAGAGGGGTCTGTCCACCATGGACCTCAAATCTTCCTATCCTGATTTGTCTACATTCCATTTCCCTCCTAGGGCCTGTTCAATGGGGATAACCCTGCCCAGACACGTTGTTCCTGGTTGATTCATTTGAATCATCTTCACTTGCAGTTTGACAGGGAAACAATTTTGCTAGCTGAGTGCAGTAACGTTTAGAGGCAAAACATTTACTATAGTAGCATAGCCACGGGAAGTAGTTGGGATTATTTTTTTGTGGAGGTGGACAGGGTGGCAGCAGAGAAAACAATGTTTTGCATGCTCTAATTGGTCCACTAATACAGGATTATTAAAGGCCCAGTGCACTACTTTTGTGAGAGAAAATCAAAAATAAAAGACAATTTTTATTTTTCAGGGGGTGCTGCAGCACCCCTACCCTGCGTGGCTGTGTAGTAGACTACGGGAATGCCTAGGCTGTGATTTAGGTGTGCATGCAATGACCACTGGGAAAAGTGTATGCCCAGGCTAGTAGTGCGTTTCCATCTTTGTGCCTATTCCAATGTTATTAGATACTACAGCCCCCTTTCCTTTAACCACTGATCATGACTTGACAGGTGGAAACAGCACTAAGGTGAAAACCTGTCCATACTTTTCAGTTAATGGAAAGGAGTTCAAGGAGTACTGGGACATTTGAGGCAATAGTCTACCTGTTCACGACAAGGAAGTCTGTGCAAAAGAAAACTGCGCAGACTTACTGATATTTGCATTGTGTGGATCCAAGTGCCAGTTGTTTAAAGTTAGTGATGTATCAATCAAAGGACAGCGCCTTTTCAAACCCCGATCAGGCAGTCAATTATATTTGTCTACAATTCTTGTCATCCACCAGGTTTTTGTATCACAAACACTAGGCAATGACTTGTGTTGGCTCAAGGAAATATTCGCCAGTCGGGAGAACTTCCCGAGTAGGCTAAACAGTCGATTTATGATGTTTAAATTAATTTCGGTGTGTAGTTGGTGATTGAGAAATATCGCAGAGAAATTAAAGTATAGGTTACTTACCATTTTAACCTGATAGTACTTCCTGATTCAGTTCCCAGCCGTAAATCTGGAGAAATCGACCTAACACGAAAAGCTTGAGGAGCTAAGCAAGGAGTGTCACGAGCTCAGGTGAAACTCAAACGTAATATCATACTTATAAATCTAAAGAGGGTTCATTTAATTGTCAGTATATGCTGTTTTCTACCAATTTAAAAACTTTCACCCGGTGCTTCAAGTTAATGGAGTAGCCTAGCCTGACTTCTTCTAAGGAGGTGTGGTCGGGTTGTAAGTAATTGAAACATTTGCTTAATAGCGGCAAGTGTGGACAGGTAAGGGAATACCTCTGCAGATGGCATTATGGGTATTTATCAATGCTATCACCCAAGTACAATGGTGTAAAGTAGTAGTTGTAGTAGTAACCTATTGAAATATTCAGACAGGTAAAAATGTCATTTTCAACAGCCTGACAGACAAATTAAATTTATTACAAAGAAAAATGTACAAGTTAAGGGAGGTCACATGATCATAACAGCTGGTCCATTAAATAACAGTTCATAAAGAAATAAAAAGGTTTGACAAAAACACTAAGGTAGTAGAAAAACTATTGGGAGAAATAACGTTAATTAGGAGTCTAGCTTGTAATTGGTTTGCTCTTACACATTCAGACATCTGGAACCAGGTTGAAAATCCAGCTTCTATTGAGATGGATGTAGAGTGGTGGATGGACATAAAACAGTCATGATGAAACAGAACAGTTTTTGTATCTCCATCCTGCCCTAAAACACAGGAAATCAGCCATACAGTCCATAGACCCCATCTTTATCAACCTTGACCCAAAAGTATTCTGAAATAGAAATGTTGAAGTAACACTTTAAGCCAACTATTTGTGAATTGACTATTTTCCTCAACGTTCAAAGCCTTCGCTGCTTTTGTGAAATACTGGGTTCTTCTGAGGTACTTTAGTCAGACTGGTGTTCTTGTTAAACTGCTTTTGTCTATTCAGACCATTCCCACGAGTACCAGTTTCTTGTGGCTCAATACAGACAGCAGTAGGCTCTTCTTCCTCCTACAAAATTATATCAGGCAGAAATACAAGTCTTCACAGTTGTGTCATGTCCCTTCATACAAAGTGATGCATAAAAGCTTACAGAAGAAATTAGGTTGATAGAAGATACATCGGTAGCGTGGCGCTACCTCATTCCAACCCACTATTGTCGGATCATATTTTGTGGGAACTATGTGCATCTAGCAAACAATGTCACTCCTCAACAACCAAGAACAGTAATGAGTATGGCAGTCCAAAGACAATGGAAACAGAGCTGGTTCCTAAGCATTTCACTAAGTGTTAATTCCATGACTGAGAAAGTATAGAGAAAGCCACTATAATAGAGTTTGGAATGAGATGGTAAATATGGAGAATGAACACCATCACACACTGGGGTGAGACAGATTGATTTAAAGGGCTGGTGAGTGTCATGAATATCTGAGGCACAGGGAAACTGTACCATTACATACTGAAGAGAGGGGGAGGACAAGGAATTCATCCCTCTTGGAGAAAACAAAGCACATTGAAAGATATAAGGGGGTAAAACAGACAGACAAACAGAGCGAGAGACATAAATAAAGGTGCAGGAAAAGATGAGGAAAACCTTCACAGCTGAAACCTCTCCAATCTCCTGTCTAAATCCTGTGAGGAAAGACATCAGTCCAAGGTTGAGGTTGCATTAGAAACATAACTATAAATTATGAATGTATTCTGTCTGTAGAGGTATGGGGGCTAGTAGGGGGAGTGGTCTTTGCCCATGGCGCGGCCTCTCCAGTCCAGTCCATGCATGTCCACTGCACATTTAGAAACACACACACTCATGTATCCTTTCCATACACACGTCCTGTACGTACACACACACACACACACACACACACACACGTTCACATGATGCCGTTGGTGAGGTACTGGAAGCCGTCGTAGAGCTTGGTGGTGATGGAGCGCATGGATCCGTCCACCATCTGCTCCACCAGGACCTGCAGCTGTTCCTCCGTCAGGCTCATGTGGAAACGCTCCTTCAGGGTCCGGATGGTGCTGGAGCCGTGGAAGCAGGGCAGCTGGGAGCCTGGTAGGGAGAAGAGAGGGAGTTAGTTTAAGCTACTTTACAGGGCTAACTAAAGCTAACATGACTACTATACAGACTAGGACAAGAGAGACATGTCATGACTGATACACAGTTGTGGATTAGGACAAGGTAAGAATGAAGAGTAATTACCTTGCTGCATGATCTCCACTATCTGGATGACTTTGTCCATGTGTTTACGTGCTGCTATCAGGCCCTGGAGCATGAGCATCTTATAGTAATTAAACATGTCTCCATCCAGACCTCCCATCACCTAGAGAGACAGAGTATCTTCTAGTCATTAAACATGTCTCCATCACCTAGAGAGAAAGAGTATCTTCTAGTCATTAAACATGTCTCCATCACCTAGAGAGAAAGAGTATCATCTAGTCATTAAACATGTCTCCATCACCTAGAGCGACAGAGTATCATCTAGTCATTAAACATGTCTCCATCACCTAGAGCGACAGAGTATCATCTAGTCATTAAACATGTCTCCATCACCTAGAGCGACAGAGTATCATCTAGTCATTAAACATGTCTCCATCACCTAGAGTATCATCTAGTCATTAAATGTCTCTATCCAGACCTCCCATCACCTAGAGAGAAAGAGTATCTTCTAGTCATTAAACATGTCTCCATCACCTAGAGCGACAGAGTATAATCTAGTCATTAAACATGTCTCCATCACCTAGAGCGACAGAGTATCATCTAGTCATTAAACATGTCTCCATCACCTAGAGAGACAGAGTATCTTCTAGTCATTAAATGTCTCCATCCAGACCTCCCATCGCCTAGAGAGAGAGAGTCACAAGAAACACTGTTGTAATAGTCAATTAGCTTTGTTGAAGATGGCAAAGTGTTTCAAACCTCTACATTACTCCTGATTCAACAGAGTGAAAATCTGAATAAGAACGTCCCATTAGCGTTCCTGTCAATTAACTCACGTCTACAAACTCGCTGGTGAGCTTGAAAGCAGAGGTCTCGAAGCCCAGGTTGCGGGGCGAGCTGGACAGAATGAAGCCAAAGTCTATGTGGATGATGTGGCCCTCAGCGTCCAACAGGATGTTGCCATTGTGTCTGGAGAGAGATGAGAGAACATAAATGGTCAGAAAGAAAGAGGGAAAAGAAGAGAGTGAACAGAATGTAAGTGATGAGAGAGAGAAATGACAGGGAGGAGAGATGAGAACAAAATGTAAGTGATGAGAGAGAGGATAGAGGAGTGAATGAGAGGAAGTAGTGGGCATGTCTGACCTGTCTTTGACCTGTAGCAGGTAGCAGATGAGACAGTAGCCTGCACAGCTCTGGACAAAGTTGCGCTGGGCCGTGAGGAAGGCCTCGGTGGTGTGGGTACCGTGTTCCTGCAGGAAGTAGTCCAGCAGAGGCATCTGGCTCTGTTTCTTCACCTGGCGGAAGGATATCAGAGAACTTTAACATTTAAAGTCCCACTCCAGTCTCCCTTTCAGATCATGAAGTTTGCAGGTCGTTTTTAATACTAATTTGGTGGGTGCTTATATTTGCCCTATTTCACACATGTACAAGTGTGTATTATACACGTGTGAAATGGAAATGTATTTTTTTTGTTACATATCCCAACTCCCCCTGAGACACTCTCGGATAGTGGGGTCACGGTCAGGGCATCATCAACTGTGACCCAGGAGCAATTAGGGTTAAGTGCCTTGCTCATGGGCACATCAAGAGATTTTTCAGTTTGGGGATTCGAACTAGTGACCTTTCGGTTACTGGCCCAATGCTCTAACCACTAGGCTACCTGCCGTGTGCCACTAGAAGCCTAATATCTGGGAGAAAAGGTATTGATCTAGCTGGCTGAGGGGGAAAGGTCGTAATGTTAAATACTACTAATAGTAATGTTTGTTTTTGCGTGTGATTTTATTGGAGCCTTTCTGAGCCCACTCACCTGGTGGATGGACACTGCGTTGACTATGGGTTCAATCATGCCGCTGTCAGAGGAGATCACCAGGATCTTGTATGGTTTGATCCAGATAGGCACGCGCTCCTGTTCCCAGATAATCTGGGGGAGGGAAGAGAGTGGTACATAATTAGTTCAGATAAAGTATATACAGGAGATTATACTGTAGTGTAAATGCTGGGTGTGGATATGTGGAAAGAGAGATTCATCTTTGCTGTGTATGTGGAGTTTGAGCTAGAGAGAGTCCATTCAGAATGACCTGGAGCTGCTGCAGCACTTGAGAGGCCAGGAGCTCTTGCCGAAGGTCGTCGCCACACTTGACGATGACTGACAACAACCTCCAGGTAGGGATGTGTCCATATGGGGAGCCCTCCCTTATCCGCCTGTTCAAAACAACAAGTACAGGCACATACAATTAGCAAAGCTCAAACCTTTCCTCTAGCCTCGAGGTTACCATCAAGGCATGCAACACCTCCACGGTCCACTGTGGGGATTGAGTACGCACTGAACCTTCTCCTGCCACGGCTCCTTGAGGGCCACTGCTGAAGGGTCCTCTGGGTCCCGCTTGAATGTGGTTGGTGTGTGAGCTAGCTGCTCTGAGAGACGCCGCCTGTGTAGTGGGGGAAACACACACATTCACCGTCACTACTGAAGAAGCATCATATACATCACAGTTTGAAAGACTACAATATACCACCCAAAGCTAGCTCTCTCCCAAAGCATTTCCTCTGTACCTGATGTCTCCAGCAGCGATGAAGATGGGCTCCTTGCTGTCTAGGCTGGTGATGCTGTCCACTGAGAACTGGGAGATGTTGTCACAGCTGTTGGTGTGGAACTCTGGGAGCTGGGATAACAGAGAAGAACAGGGGAGAGGATGAGTCCACAGCCCACACTCCTTCACTACCTGATAAGGGTAGGTGGGCTCCTGACCCCTACCTCCACCTGCAGATCCCCGATGTCGTCCACAGACCAGGCTTCGTTATCCTCATCGTAGTTGTGAACCGTTGAGAAGCCCCCGGCTCGCTGATCCGCCGTGATGCCACAGTCTGGAAGGTTCTCCACTGAGCGAGTGCTGCGGATCCTCGTCTCGGAGATCCGCACCGGAGCGTTGGACATCTCAAAGTCCTCACACTCCAGAACCTCCACATAGATGAGGTACGGCGCCTGATGAGGCAGAGGTGATTTTTTACATGTTTGTGTTGGCGTGTCGTCTCATTCTACACTGTTTGTGTGTGTGTGTATCTCCCCCCCACCTTGTCTTTGGAGTTGAGCACCACAGCCTGTGTGTGAGGGACGCGCACCACATGGTGGTCGAAGGCGGCGGTGGGCAGCCAGACGCGGGCGGGCAGCTTGTGGTTGAGCAGCGACAGCTCCGAGATGAGCCGGGACGTCTTCTGCTCCTTAGTGGGCAGCGTGGCCAGCCGCTTCCCAATGCCCATCAGGGACTTGATGAACTCTCTCTGGGGTGCCAGACGCGCCGGCTACAGAGGAGGAGGAGGAGGAAACATGGCAAGAGTAAATAAGACGTATGAACTTAATGACCTTTTGAGGAATAGTGTTTTGTTAGAATAGTTCAGTGTTGTGTTGGAACCAAATACTCTCAACACACCTTCTCGCGTTGACCCCCAGAGAGTAGGGAAATCAGAGCACCACTCCCTTGTCAAATTACAACAGCAACTTAGATGTACAGCCATGAGTCGCTGGTCCATTTGTGTCAAATTTGTTTGAAATGATTCAGGAGTCAAGGCCCATTATTGCAGCTGATTCAAGTGAGAAAATGTGTATAATCGCCTGTAGTCTCAAAATAGCCTTTTAAAAAGCCAAAACACTTCAGCAACCAACTTGGCACAAATGTCAGAAGATAAGACTAGTTGAAACAAGAAAGACAAGAACTTGAAACCATTAGCAAATCATTAATTTGAGGCTAAATTATTTCAGCAGTGGTTTAGAGAAGTCCAAGTTTACCCCAAAACATCATATACAGGAAAAATAGAAAATTAAACCAATAGAGTGGAGGTTAATAAGCATGTATCACAATCTGCACCCGTAACAACTATAGATACACAACTGAAATATGACCCCAAAAAACAATGACGAACAGATCCCACTGCTGCCACCAATGACCTGACCCCTGAGGGCTTTCTAGCTCTGGAGCCCAAAGTGGCATATTGAGATACATGCTTACGACTCCTCACTTCACATACAGAGAGTAGTCTACACCCCGGCTGCCAATGGAGACAGGCAGCCATCATCCCAGAATGCACCACAGAAGTCCGTGGTGTTGGAGGTCGTTAACTGTACCAGTCTTAGTCTAACAATCAAGACTTTCAGAGCTGGAGCTCAGATCCTGGGAAAGGTGAGAGGTTAAAGTACGGAAAGGAAAGAGGGGTGGTGGGCAAGATAAGAATATTTACTTTATTATAGTTTTATTTTACCAGCATCGAGAATCATAATTAGGTAGTATCCTTGATTAGTATTATCAGACTGTATGCCCCCAGTGAATGAGAAGAGGCTGCATTGTGTGCCTGTGCATCCTAGGGTCTTGTCGTGAGGAGTGACAACATATCTGCAGCTCTACAATGATCACAATTATCTGGGTGAACTACTACTAACACCCTCACATGATACTAAAAGGTCACAGAGCCGAGAGGAACAGAAAAGAGGAACGAGAGAGAGATGAGAGCTATTAGGCAAGCAAGGACAAGGAAGACATTAAGAGAGCGATGAGTAGAGAAAAGGTTCCTTTATGAAAGTCTAGTGACATCCAGTGTTTATGAACGGTTACTCATTACAGACAGTGTCTCACTACACATTAATCAGGGGGAGGAGGAATGATGGTGGGAAGAGACCAAACTAGATACAGGGCCTTCAGAAAGTATTCACACCCCTTGACTTTTTCCACATTTTGTTGTATTCCAAAATAAAACTCAGGTTGTGTCACTAGCCTACACACAATACCTCAATGTCAAAGAGGAATTATGTTTTTAGAAATGTGTACAAATTATTGAAAAATGAAGAGCTGAAATGACTTGAGTCAATAGGTTGAAGTATTCAATCCCTTTGTTATGGCAAGCCTAAATCAATTCAGGAGTAGAAATGTGCTGAACAAGTCACATAATACGTTACTCTGTGTGCAATAATAGTGTTTAACATTATTTTTGAATGACCACCTCATCTCTGTACCCCACACATACAATTATCTGTAAGGTCCCTCAGTCGAGCAGTGCATTTCAAACACAGATTTAACCACCAAGACCAGGGAGGTTTTCCAATGCCTCGCAAAGGCACCCATTGGTAGACGGGTACAAAAAACAGAAAAGCAGATATTGAATATTCCTTTGAGCATAGTGAAGTTATTAATTACACTTTGGATGGTGTATTAACACACCCAGTCACTACAAAGATACAGGTGTCCTTCCTAACTCAATTGCCGGAAAGGAAGGAAACCGCTCAGGGATTTCCCCAAGAGGCCAATGGTGACTATAAAACAGTTAGAGTTTAATGACTGTGATAGGAGAAGACTGAGGTTGGATCAAAAACACTGTAGTTACTCCACAATACTAGTCTAGATAAGAGTGAAAAGAAGCCTGTACAGAATAAACAATATTACAAAACATGCAACCTGCTTGCAATAAGGCACTAAAGTAAAACTACAAAGAAATGTTGCAAAGAAATAACTTTAATGTCCTGAATACAAAGCATTAGGTTTGGGGCAAATTCTTGTAACACAACAAAGTGAGGAAAAAGTCAAAGGGTGTGAATATTTTCTGAAGGAACTGTATATAGGTTCCACACAATCACTAGACACCTTGCACTTTCCATCCAGCTTAACAACAGTGATGGCGCAATAGCAGTCTTCATTCACACCATTTGTGTTATAGCAGCCTTTGCAGAAGGTCACGTGAGACTGACAGCATTTTCTGCTGCACGATGACATGAAGTTGGCCCATCACATAACAGTATATTTAAATTATTTTCCTGAATTGGCCTGGAATTGAGTCTGACCTGGCGCCACTGTATTATCCACGCCATAACGGGGCAGTATGTCTCTATAGTGGAGTCTCAATAAGAGTGGGCAGGTTGTGTTTTGGGTACCTATATAAGAACAATGATAAGGAAGTTGTCAATGACTCATTGATGACTAAAGGAACCAAACTGGTGTATCAGTGACTCATGAAGAGATTTGGACCCCAATGTTCAATTGTGTACCCAACAACTAAAAGAGTTCAAATGTTTGATAACAGACCTTTTCATGCACGAGAAGACTGCCTAATCCTAGATTATAGCCCATATCAGGAGAGGGCACTTCCTTTTATATAATGACAGCTCTGCTGTTTCAGGGACAGTCCCTGAGCACCCTGTAGTGGTGATGACTGAATCACTGAGTACCTTTACATGCACACTAATAATTAGATAGTAAACTGATTTTGGCAGTAGGCCAAGTATGGCAGGAGTCATGTAAACACATTACTCTGCTTGTCTCAATCAGCGTACGGTCATGAATCAAAGTAAGCATACACCAATTAAAACAGCTGGTTTTCTGACTAGGACATGTAAAGGCCTTAGTTGTAGCAGTGTTAGTGATCTACACATGTGCTAGCACGGCCAGCGCCAGCTTCCTCCTTTAGCGCCACTGAAGTATGCATTTTAGAAATAGTTTTCACATTCAAACTTTATATGTCCAAACTCAGACATGGTTCACAAACGTTTATTTTGACCAGTGTTTTTCTGCATTTATCAAAGTCCCATCAGGTAGCCTGATTTCAGATGTGCCCATGTAAACAGGATTATTAGGGGAATCGTTCTTCTTGCAAAGCATGTAAATGTTTAAATCGAACTACTATATTAATCTGATTATTCACAATAATCGTCCTATTGTGTGCATGTAAACGTTAGCTACCCATCTTCCTTCAACGATGATGACAAGAAATACCGGTCTTAGCAGCGTAGCTAAATTAACCATTATGACAAATTCTTTACTCTGGTGTTTTTGTATCCAATAGCTACCAGGTTAATAGCCGAGTACTGATGATGTCACCACATGGTCAGTCGCCATAGCGAACTAGTTTCTCCAAGATATCACCAGACCTCAATAGAGACCTCTGGGCATGGTGTTTCTAGAAGCACTGTGACCCTACAGTAACACTGTCCATGTTTGTACAACATTGTCAGGGTGTCATGATGCCAACATAAACCGAAGACGGAGCTAAGAGAGAAAGGAAGAAGTGACCACAGGGAAATCACTGAGCTTGAAACTGAACTGCTGATTAAGTTTGGTGGTAGTCAAGTACACACGTGCATGAACGCACAGACACACACATAGAGCTTAATTGGACAAAGGTCTTCAACATTTTTACATTTTAGTAATTTAGCAGACGCTCTTACCCAGAGCAACTTACAGTAGTGAGTGCATACATTGATTTTGAATATTTTCATACTGGTCCCACGTGGGAACAGAACCCATAACCCTGTCCATGCTCTACCAACTGAGCTACATGGGACCACGTGTGAGTCCCTGTGGATATGTAACCATTACACTTTCTATACAGAGACAGAAGAGGAAGTATTATTCCCTGCTCTGTCTGGAATATGTGCATTCCATTGACCCCTCACCCCAATAGCATGTCATCTTTGGGCCTATTTTTCAGACAACTGGTGATAACAGCTACAGATTAAGAGTGCTGGACTGTGAACCTCTTTCTGTTCTTGTATAATGCCCCCCCGTTGGACCCCAAGCAGTCGCTTCCAAAGTTAGCTATCCCACTTTGTGAGATACCTGCCGAGATAGAGAAACAAACTGACTTGGTGGAAAAACAAAACATGTATATACTCCCAGTACACACCTCGTCCTGGTTGCTCTCCACCTTGGGGTTGCTCGCTGTCCTCTTCAGGTTGCTGCTCAGGCTGATGCTGACCGTGGCGTCCGACTTGGAGCGCTGATGCGTGCGCTTAGTAGGTGACAGACCGAGCTCTCCGCCCAAGCCGTGCCCGTGCAGGGATAGTGCAGCGGTCGGAAGTGGGCAGAAGGGGGCCAACGTCAGTGGCTGGCGGGCACGGACCGCGGCTGGTTTGAGTTCGTCGGAGAAGATGAGTTTGCGTAGCTTGGTGCCGCGCGAGTGTCGCTGTGTGGAGATGTGCATGTCGGAGGAGTAGGCACCCAGCAGCCAGGCGCACTGCAGCGAGAAGGAGATACTCTGACGGCAGCGGTGCACCTGTGGGGGGGAATGACTTGATGTGAAAGGGGCTTTAGAGAGGATACATTTCTAACTCTTATGAGTAGCTAGCCACGGAGGCGGTTCAGGCCGGTAACATACGCACCACGTAGGGCTTGATGGCGTCTCCCACGTCCTCGTCCATGTGGATGTACATGTTGAGCAGCTGCGGCAGGTAGAAGTCCACCTCCTCGTGGCGGAAGCTGAACAGGCGGTTGCCGATGTAGGCCTGCACACCGGGCTCTTTGGAGTTGTGTAGATAGGAGATGGCCATTGACACGTCGAAGAGTTTGGACTCAAACAGCCGCAGCAGCCATGACTGCTTGGAGGGGTTGTGGCGCTGGCGCCGCCGTGCGCTTTTCACCGAGCCTGGAGGCAGTGCCTCAGAGTCCTCCTCCCCGGGGATTTTTGGGGGCTTGACAGGCTCTGTATGTACAGTCCCGCTGACCAGTGTTTGGTGTGTGCTATTGCCACCCTCAGACCCAGAACCTGACCCCTCACCTTCGCCTTTGAGGAACTTCACATTCTGCAGCACCTCCTGGCAGGCCATCTTGGCCACCACAGGGTCGATGACCAGGGTCAGCTCGCCCACGCCCTCTGAGATGACATCCAGGAGTGGGCTGGAGGCGGCTGGACCATCGCTGTGAGTGGGGCTGGGACTGGTGGTCTGCTGGTGGTGGTAGGGTCCAGAGGAAGGGGAGGAGGGCAGAGAGAGGGAGGGAGAGGAGGAGATAGACAGAGAGGAGGAGGCTGTGGAGGGGCTCTGCGGTTCTAGTTCCTCTGGCTGTGCAGCAGACAGCCCCAGCTCCGTGTCACCCATCATGGCCACTCACCGCACTCCCACTGGGGCCACAGAGAGAGAGAGGTGGGGAGGAGAGGATGACGACGAGGGGGAGAAAGGGTGGGGGTGGTAGTGTGAGAGAGAATAGGAAACAGAAAGAGGTTTCATCAACATCATAATATTTTTGTCACTCAACGTGTGACAGGTCTAGGTTTGTGGCGGTCATGACATTTTGTCAGCAGGTTATTGTCATGCAAAAGACTGCCGGTCTCACGGTAATTGACCATTAACAAACACGTTTAGCATATCCAGGCCTCCACACATACAAGCCACATAAAAGACCCTTATGCGCGCCTTTGGAACATCTACATTAAAAATAAATGAAGTTGAATAAATCTATTTAATATACATAAACAATACATCCATTATGTATTTTAGGCAGGTCTTAAGAAACATGATATGAAGAAAATGTATTTCAGAAGAACAGAATGTTATCTGGCCATGCGCCATGCCATAGGCTGTAGGCTTGATCATTTAGCAGAAAATATATTCTTATATGTACCGTGACATTATTTTATAGTATGAAGTATATAATTGAATAAAATAGAAATGATATGCCTATAGGTATGTATAAGCTGCAATATGAGTATGGGTGTTTTTAATGAATCATCACCTTAGAAAGCGCTGTCCATTTCGTTGTGTTAGTCTTTGAAACAACATCCACAACGATCATGTTTTACACTCAGTTTCAACCTGTTGTTGAACTTCTTTCTTCAAATTGATCCATCACCATTGAGGTGAGTTTTAAAAGCACTATACTGTTTTTAGAAGTTTTTGATGCGATTTTCGACTGCATTTGCATCGATATCAGAGTGGTTGGAGGGACAATAGATCCCTGAATACCAGGCCGTTAGCGACCTGATGGTCGTTAGCGAGTTGGGTACTATCAAAGCATGTCCAGAGTGCATAAGTGGATATTACCGTGACTAAGCGGTCACATGGAATTCTACTGCGGTCATGAATCATGACTGCCGGAGTGGCGGTAATATGGTCACCTCAACAGCCCTAGACAGGCCGCAAGTCTGCAAAACACAGCCCATAGCTCCTTCATATAGCATTTACATTACACAGGAATCAGGTTTGGACTAAGTGGAACAAAGTGCTCAGTGTGTAAAATGGATCTGACAATCTGTGTGGGTGTCCGTCTTCCCATCAGTCAGCTAACATACTGTCTGTGAATGAAGGCCAAAGGCCTTTTCTATGAGTCACTGTCCATCAGTCTATGAATGTGTTTGTCTGACTGAGGTCACAGTGTTCAGGCAGGCCCTGCCATGTAACACGCATGGCCATACACACCTGCTAATTCTACTGAGCAGATTAGCACCACAGCAGTACTACCTAGTGCCATGCACTACAGGCCCAAAGCTTCAACATGTTTAATAGCACCCCATCACAAGCCATCCATCATGGAACACAGTGAACATGGATCTACCAGAAACTTCACGACTACTAAGATGAAACCAATACATTTTTCACATTGTTGAATCAATAAAGCGGGCTAAGGGCCTCGATCATTGAGAAGAATGGGTGCAGTATAACACTGGTCCTGCTGTATAATACATTGAGCAGAATGGGTGCAGTATAACACTGGTCCTGCTGTATAATACATTGAGAAGAATGGGTGCAGTATAACACTGGTCCTGCTGTATAATACATTGAGAAGAATGGGTGCAGTATAACACTGGTCCTGCTGTATAATACATTGAGCAGAATGGGTGCAGTATAACACTGGTCCTGCTGTATAATACATTGAGCAGAATGGGTGCAGTATAACACTGGTCCTGCTGTATAATACATTGAGCAGAATGGGTGCAGTATAACACTGGTCCTGCTGTATAATACATTGAGAAGAATGGGTGCAGTATAACACTGGTCCTGCTGTATAATACATTGAGAAGAATGGGTGCAGTATAACACTGGTCCTGCTGTATAATACATTGAGCAGAATGGGTGCAGTATAACACTGGTCCTGCTGTATAATACATTGAGAAGAATGGGTGCAGTATAACACTGGTCCTGCTGTATAATACATTGAGCAGAATGGGTGCAGTATAACACTGGTCCTGCTGTAGAATACTTGCGTCGGTGGTGGAGCAAAGTACTTCCTCATTGGGCTAGTATCCATCAGTCTTTGTCTTTGTTCAATATGCTGAAAAATTAAAACTGAGAAAGGGCTGGTGGGTGTAGAACAGAAGTGTCAGGTTTGTATACAGTGTTCAGTAGATGGAATATGAATGAACCATTCGCTAGCTGGCTGCAGCAAGTTGTTGTTGAATTAGCCGTTTCAAGAAGCAGGGACAAGGCAGGGAAATACGCATAGCTAACACCGTTATCCTAATCGTCCCAACAGAATCATACAGGTGTCTAGCCAGCCAACACCGTCCAGGCAAGGGGTGGGGGTGTGTCATGGAGACAGGTATACAAACATTTGACACGTGTGGTTAACGTTATAATGCTGCAGTTGCCAAATGTTGCAATTAACTTTGCTAGCTACCAAGTTAGCTAGCAACTAACGTTGGCAAAACATTTACTAGAACGCTAACTCGCTTCAGATGAGTAACGTTATTTAGAAAATCAAACACTAGCTAGCTAACTAACTGACAGTAGTAAGTTAACAGTTCACCCTCCAGCTAGTTGTCGAGCTTGCTGACTAGCTCAGAGCGTAACGTTATTTGTTAGGTAACATTAGCTAACATTAGTCAACATTTTCTTTTAGTTGGCCATAACTTAGTAGCTATAGCCGCCTCCTCATTCCTGGTCAGATTTAGCTATCTACATATCTTCCTTAAACGATGATGACAAGAAATACCGGTCTTGTCATAGTAGCTACATTAACCATTATAACAAATTCTTTACTCTGGTGTTTAGGTATCTAATAACTAGCTACCAAGTTAATAGCCGACTAACTAGCTAGTCACTAGCTGCTAATTTAAACCTGAGGGATTAACGTTAGCTAGCTAGCACATAAGTAACGTTAGCTACACCAGCTAACTTGCGTATCAAACTCCTCGTTGTCTTGAAGGCTGCCCCAAGCTTTGAGTGCTATAAGCAAGCAGAAACTTAACTCCTACCTTAATTGTATTGGCTGGTTAGCTATTTAAGTTTCTTTTTATCTCCAATTTCTCTGCTCCATTTAGAATGCGTTCAGTCCCTCGATGTGCCGAGTTCTCTGAACAACTTCTTGGTGAAGTGACAGACAGACTAGGGCTGCCTGCTTAGTGCCTGTGTAAAATATATTTGTGCATTATGACAAACTACTCCACAATAAGTGTTATTAATATTGTTGTAAAACATGGACAATTGCTGAATGAAGAACGTGTCAAATTGTTGCTACATCCAAAAGTGCGTAATAGGGTAGAGTAGGGTACACTATGCTACCAGTGTATTATACATAGGCCACAGGAGGTTGGTGGCACCTTCATTGGGGAGGACGGGCATATAGTAATGGCTGGAAAATAATGGGTGGGAAGGTATCAACAACATTAAACACATGGTTTCCATTCACTCCATTCCAGGCATTATTATGACTAGTCCTCCTCTCAGCAGCCTCCACTGACATAGGCCTATCCTTTACCAGTGTATTGATAATGTACCTTTCATTACTATACACTTGTTTAATGTGTCATAGCAGATGGCTAAGTGCCTCGCTGGAAGCTTCCAGAGATGTAGAAGTACTGTTGGATGTAGCGGTGCATCACCACTGCTCTCCTGAGACCTAGAAGTACTGTTGCCCCAGACCATGGTGCTTCTTGGGTGTGTTCTGTGGAGTGGAGAGTTTGCCCCCCTCTGGAATTTCCACTCTGTCACACACGTATGGCCAAGCCTGGCATGAAAATAGGATTGCCGTGTTGATAGCAATGATCTATTTGCATAATCTGACAATATTATTCTCTCACTTGATGTTAATTAACCACATCATTGGATCTGAAAGAAGTATGGATTGATTCTGTTTAGGGATGTAGGAAAGTAGCTGCCCAAATCCTGCCTGGAGTAAAATTGAGAAATGTTTATAGGTCGCTTGTGCCTGATCTGGGCAGTAGCAGGCGCTGTTGAGCAAGTATAAATTATAAGGCTCACTAACCACTAAATCCAGCCAGCCAAAGGATCTTTGCTCCAGTTTACACAACTTGGCCACCATCAAAAGTTCACTGGAGTTATTTTCCAATGCAAACCAGTAATGCCAAAAGTAAATCATTGCGATGATACACTTTAGATAATATTTGGGCCAGTGGGTAACTGACTCACCCAAGCTTGATAGATTTGTTTAAGGGTCATGCTTCAAGGTCATTCCAGACATGTAGTGTAATGAACCATAGCTATGAGACTCAGTGATCAATTATCATCATTCAATGACTATAAATCAGTATGAATATGCAGTATATTTGTTAAATGTATTATTTAAAACCATTGATACCTTGCAAATGAACATCAATGTAGTGCAATCAGTATTTAAATCAAATGAACTATATAATAATTATGCAAACCATTACTAATGTAGCAGAATTGGTAGCCTGGTGGTTAGAGGTAGTTAGCCTAGTAGTTAGAGCGTTGGGCCAGTAACTGAAAGGTTGCTGGTTTGAATACCTGCGCCGACAAGGTGAAAAATCTGTTGATGTGCATTTGAGCAAGTCACTTAACCCTAATTTACTACAGGGTCACTGTACTACTATGACTAACCCTGTAAAACTGCATGTTTCACTACACCTATCTATTTTACTATTAAAAAGAGTAAACAATAGTCCAGACATACAGATTCAGTCAACCCTGCTGAACACATACACACTCGGGCCATTAAGGAATGTCTTCATATTCTTAAAACAGTAGGCTATACATCGTCATCAGATGTTAGTCTATGAATTCCATATGTTCGATTTTTATTTAAACCTCTGTTTCACCACTGACATTGGAAGTAAGATAATAACATTTGGTCTATAGATGAGATAATTACACAAGGCACAATTTTGCATTTAAAGCAAAGCAGCATGGAATGAATAGGCAGCATTATCGGGGATGAGGCTCGAGTATGCCTCCTTCCCCAGCTGTTCCCAACTAATGTGAGTTGCATGAAGTCTATGTAAAGTATGGTGGGAATGAGAGGCGGAAAACTGGGGCCTCCTGCGTAACTTTACAGCCAGATGTCAGAGGTGCAGTCTCCCCCAGGGTATCGTAGCTCGTGGGCCAAGGCCGGGCCATTGGGTTCTTTCCCAAAGTCGACCAGGAAGTTCTCGTTCACCTTGAGGCCACCATTGGCTGTGTCCACGTCAATCTGCATCATAACAGAACCCTCCCTATGGCAAAGAGAGAAACAGACAAGGGCAAATAAGAAAGAGTCAAGTATTCCATTTGATAGTGTTTCTAGCTATTGGTGTTCAAAAGATCTTATTGAAGCAGCCCATGATATTGAATAACACTTATAAGAGCGATAGCGTAAAATCCACGTTTTGATAGCTTACAACTGAAACCTGTTACTGACGTGTGCATTGACCACAAGTATGTAGAGTGATGGAAAATTGTAATACTTGAGTAAAAGTAGAGATACCTTCATAGAAAATGACTCAAGTAAGTCACCCAGAAAAAGACTACTTGAATAAAAGTCTAAAAGTATTTGGTTTTAAATATACCTAAGTATCAAAAGACCTATCTACTTGAGTAGTACTTTAAAGTATTTTTACTTATGTACTTTACACCACTGAGTAATAGAAAAATCGAAGACAGATGAACAGGTCCTCACTTGATCATTTCCGGGTAGAACTGCTTGTCCCAGCCACTGTAGAGAGAGGTGGTGACGTACAGTCTCTTCCCATCCAGACTGAGCTGCAACATCTGGGGGCTACCTGGGATCCTCTTCCCCTGGTGTGGATCACATATACGCACAAGTCGTTGTCTGCACCTTACAAACGCAACCTAAACACCTACTTTTGACCTACTGCAGACATTCTGCCAGTGTGTGTGAAGCGTGAGTTTGGGCATAGATTGTTATTCTTACACACCTTGATTGTGCGTGGGGGTGGTTGGCTCTGATTCTCTGGGTCCTCCACTACTTTGACAGGGCCATCGTTCAGGATACTCCCTCCCAAGAAGAGCTGAATACACAGGGAGAGGTGAACAGTCAGTGGACAACTTTAACCATTTCAGGAGACGGTCCTACCTAGCTACCTTAAGTTGAATGAACTGACTGTAAGTCGCTCTGGATAGGAGTGTCTGCTAGGTGACCAACATATAAATGTAGGAGGCCACTTGCTTGAGCCTAACACAGGTACGCATCATATAGGCAGACTGATGATGATTCATTTAAGTATCCACATAAAAACATATGCACTTGTCATTTTTAATACCGCTCTGTCCAAGACCATTGCCTGTAAGATAATTTTTTTTGGTGGGTGTAAAATAATAAAATCAGCCATGTTGTAAACTTGTGATCTCACCTGGCCAGCCAGACGTGGGTTCCTCCTGTCTGTGATGTCATACTGTCGTATGTCTCCATGCAGCCAGTTACTGAAGTACAGGAAGTGGTCGTCCAGGGAGATCAGAATATCTGTGATCAGACCTGAGATGAACAGATCACACAGCATCCGTCAAATTCAGGAAAACCCATTTAAAATGTGGTATTTCCATTTTATTATGGAACGGGTAGCTACACCCAATTCCAAATGTTCAATATGTACTGGAAGTGTTAAATGTATCCCTAATCTACAGTACTCTCCCATCAACATTTTCCACACACACTCACTTGGCATCACTGGCAAAGCCCATCCCTCCACTTTCTTACTGGGGACGTGGATAACCTTCTCAGCAGCCCAGTCTCCTTTCTGTTGAGACAGTACCATTTTATAAGACAGAGATCATGAATGTTATTCTATTCTACTTTTTCCTATGTATGAATGTGTTGCTCACTGGCGTCCTGTAGAAACGGAAGACGGTTCCTTGTAGTGCACAGCCGACGTAGCCCTCCGTGGCGGTGGGATCATGGAGGAAGCGGATCTCCAAAGGAATGGCACCCTCCTCCCCCAGGTCCAGGGACTGTAGCCGCTTGTGAGTGGTCCAGTCCCACACGTGGATCTTCGATCCATAGTGACCTAGAGACAACAGCAGCATTGAAACATTGTTCTCTCTACTCAACAAGTGTAATACAAACACATATCACCTTTACACACCTTCTTTGACATGTTCCATGCTGAAACCGTCTGCGAGGGCTTTGGGCGCTCCCCATTCGGTGCTCATCATGACGTTGTGTCGGGGCTGGTACCAGAAGTCATAACCAAAAGGTGCCGCCTCACCAGGCAGCTCCCAGTTACCAACCACCTCAAACGTTTCACCATCCAGCAAGATAAAGCCACCTGAAAGAAACATATCTTGCGTCAGTCATCTAATCCAAATGAATATTAACTTGACTAAATGACACTCCCTTGCCCCGCTCAGTATTCTTTATCATTGTGGATTGTAGAGCCTTCTTAGTCCCCTTATTATAAAACTGGGTGGTTCCATCCCTGAATGCTGAAATCTGTGGTATATCAGACCGTATACCACGAGTATGACAAAACATTTATTGTTCTAATTATGTATGTAACCGGTTTATAATAGCAGTTCTGCCCACAAATTTCCTATAGGATTGAGTTTAGGGCTTTGTGATGGCCACTCCAATACCTTGACTTTGTTGTCCTTAAGCCATTTTTCCACAACTTTGGAAGTATGCTTGGGGTCATTGTCCATTTGGAAGACCCATTTGCGACCAAGCTTTAACATCCTGACTGATGTCTTGAGATGTTGCTTCAATATATCCACATAATTTTCCTCCCTCATGCTGCCATCTATCTTGTGAAGTGCACCAGTCCCTCCTGCAGCAAAGCACCCCCACAACATGATTCTGCCACCCCTGTGCTTCACGGTTGGGATGGTGTTATTCGGCTTGCAAGCCTCCCCCTTTTTCCTCCAAACAATGGTCATTATGGCCAAACAGTTCTATTTTTGTTTCATCAGACCAGAGGACATTTATCCAAAAAGTACTATCTTTGTCCCCATGTGCAGTTGCAAACCGAAGTCTGGCTTTTTTTTTTTTTTTTATGGCGGTTTTGGAGCAGTGGCTTCTTCCTTGCAGAGTGGCCTTTCAGGTTATGTGGATATAGGACTCATTTTACTGTGGATATAGATACTTTTGTACCGGTTTCCTCCAGCATCTTCACAAGGTCCTTTGCTGTTGTTCTGGGATTGATTTTCACTTTGCGGACCAAAGTACGTTCATCTCTAAGAGACAGAACGCGTCGCCTTCCTGAGCGGTATGACAGATGAACGTGGTACCTTCAGGTGTTTGTAAATTGCTCCCAAAGATGAACCAGACTTGGAGGTCTACAATTTTTTTCCTGAGGTCTTGGCTGATTTCCCATGATGTCAAGCAAAGATGCACTGAGTTTGAAGGTAGGCCTTGAAATACATCCACAGGTACACCTCCAATTGACTCAAATTATGTCAATTAGCCTATCAGAAGCTTCTAAAGCCATGACATCATTTTCTGGAATTTTCCAAGATGTTTAAAGGCACAGTCACCTTAGTGTATGTAAACTTCTGACCCACAGGAATTGTGAAACAGTGAAATAATCTGTCTGTAAACAATTGTTGGAAAAATGACTTAGGACATCTACTTTTTGCATGACACAACAGACTTGCTAAAATTATAGTTTGTTAACAAGACAAGTGGAATGGTTGAAGAACGAGTTTTAATGACTCCAACCTAAGTGTATATAAACTTCCGACTTCAACTGTACCACACCCCCTCGGGCCTTATTGCTTAAATATAGGCGTGTTTTATTAATCCCTATCCTTATCTGTATGATACAAAGGTAAGTGTTTCTAGGTCATACATTGTATGAGGCTGAGGACAAGGAGAGAAGCATCAGGTGTTGTCTGCTTTCTTTTGCCCAGAACACACGGTCTGTCCCCCTACCGCAGCGTGTTGTCTCCCCCTACCGCAGCGTGTTGTCTCCCCCTACCGCAGCGTGTTGTCTCCCCCTACCCATGCCATTGCCAGATGGATCTCCCATGCTGCTGATCATAATCTGGCCACTGCCCAGGCAGTGTGTGGTGTGGGGGTTGGCCAGGCCAGTCTTCCAGAAGATATCTGTGGGCTCCACAATCTGTGAGGAAGCAATAGTTTGGTTTAGATCAGATTACAACCTGCATGGGAAGGACACTTTCCTTTAAAAAACAAATTATGCATATTTGAGAAAATGTCTATGGGCTGTTGGTGAGAGATGAGTGGGAGGCTTGACCAAATCTGTATATTCAATTGTGTGTTTTTGATTCATTGTGTGCTGGAGCTCCTTGTATGACATTGTGTGGTGTTGACTGGATTTGTTGTGTCGGTTTCATTTGTTGATGTTCTTTAAAAAAAAGAAAAAAAAAACGAAGTTGCATAACCTTAGCTGTGCAACATGGTCACTGAGTACTGTAGTATCACTATTACCAATCACCTACTGTAGAAGGGTGACCCTTTACCTTGTGCATCTGTGGAGCGCGGGGGTCTGTCCCAGTGTCCACTATGTAGACCCGGGAGGAGATGAGTGAGGGCAGGATAAGTCGGTTGCGCTTTTTGGATGAGTCGCCAAAACAGCTGCTGCAGGCGTTCCAACCAGAGTGGTGTAGCTCGTCATTCAGGTTGGGCATGGGCAGTCTGTGGATGACCTGTAGGCGCAGACATTACCAGGTCACTTTTTAATCCACAAGGTCAAAGGTAATCATGTATAATACTGTCGTCTCTTCAGTATTTAAACTACCGACCGCTGTGACTAATGAAGAAAGGTTTGAAAAATCAAAAGCAAGGCAATGGTTGTTTGATATAGATCAGCAGTACCTGACAATAAGTAGGAGACTTGGGGTCCACATCGACAGTGGCAAGGTAGTCTGGTTTCTGGATGCCAGTGTTGCGATAAATGCAGGGCAGGTACACAATCTCCTCACGTGGACCTTCAAAAACAAGATCCCCGTTTCAGGAGGCACTACCGTTATTTACTCCTCCTTGATCACAAGAGCAAGAACCATGACAACCGCAAATCCCAAAGAGGGATTGATATTAAGGGTTGCACTATTTCCTAGTAAACGGACCAGTCGGGTAATTTGAGCCTGCTCTGTGGTTTCCCCACCGGGGAGTTTTTATTTTTTACTGAATATAACCAAACACAAAGCGCAAAGAATCAAACCGCAAAGATTTCCAGTAGCCTAAAACTGATAGGTCTGGTTCCTCACAATGTTTAAGTAAAATACAGACAATTTATGGCATTTGTGCATGTAAACAACATTTTTCATGCAACTGACAAACTCGCAGGCAACCCCCAAAAAAAAGAGAAAAGAGTCCCGACTTGTCCGATGGGCAAGTGCCCTTTAGACCTTAATGTCAATCCCTCCTAAAACACATGGGGTGAGCGAAGCTTGTGTTTCCCAGAAAACGACACTCACCCTTCATGGCATCCAGGGGGCTTTTGTAGCCAGGTCCACAGCCTGTGCATTTAGTTGCTGAAAAAAAAACAAACAAACGGCAAGTGTTCTTTTCATTAGGCTCAAAATAACTTTACTGCCACACACAGCAATCTCTGTGTTTACTATTACTGCTGGACATCTATGGCAGGTAACAACCACAGAAACGTTCACTCCTATAAGTCATATATGCATTCATCATACAGTTGTTAGGCATAGGTTTAAAATTACCTAGAAGTTTCATCACAGCTAAGTCATGTACAGAGACATTTTTCATACTTTGTTTGTTGTAAAACTGTTGCAGAATGAGTGTGTGAAAGGAGACATTCACTTGTCCACTTTGTCTTCCTTTCCCAAGGTTGCGGTTACTGGCAGCCATCAGAATCGCAGGTAAATGCACTTTTACTGTACAAATCTGTAATGCAATGGTATATCTAATGTATCTGTAATGTTATGATTGTGAATGTTAGAGAACAAATCAAATATGTACAACATGGTCCCAAAAATGCACCGTTTATTTACCCAGCCAATGTTTGACCCTAGGGTCAAACTAAATAAACGGAGCACTGTTGAGAGTATATCAGTGTTTAATACATCAGAATCATAACACATGATATATATATATCTCAAGGTCATAGAGAGATTTACAGATTAACAGTGTTAACTATTTGTAGGCCAATTATGTGTAGAATTTGACAACAAAAGAAAAAATGACAAATTGACATTCCCACTATGGTGCCAACACCCCACTGAGAGTTCCTGCTCCTTAATCACAGCCACCACATGAATGGTCATCAAGTGGTTTAGGCTATGCCAACTTGGACGCATGTCTTGATTTACAGAATAATAGCAATCCACTCAAGTCAATGGTGCATACATCAATTCACAAGAGACTGACAGGGTTGGGTCAGTAACCTTGATTTACAGAACAACAATGGTTAAAGCCCATCTCAGGGCCCTATACTCCTATGGTGACTAGGTCTAGACAACAATGGTTCAGAGACTGTATCGATTTCAGATAAGCTTCATTGGCATGAATGGTAAGGCTACTGTTGCTGAAGCGAAGTGAGATAATGACATCATGTCTATGTATATCTGTGGAACTTAGTCAGAAGGACTCTGCTGATCCAGAGTGCTGGTTGTCTTTGGCATTGTACCAAATCCTGCCATAATTTAGTGCTGCCTTTACTTGGAATAAACAATTGTTTTTGTCATGATCGACACTGTGCCTTTTTCCTTACACATGGCAAACAATGGTTTCAGCCTTAATCATTGTTGCAGCTAAGAAACAATAGTGAAAAAAAAAACATGTGGAAACAACAGATGCCAGATATCAGGCAATCTTCCGGGAAACTAGTCTCCAGTCCAACATTTCACAACACAATTCCTTCTAAGATATACACGCCCACAAGTTCAGCTTCCGTTCATTTAATGGGTTTGACTGTTGCAGGTCCAAAGAAACGTGAATGAGTATCTTGCATCATTGTTGGATCTACCAAATTCTCTGATATAAAAATAGGCTACAGTCTAACTGTCAAACGGACATTTCCATTTAATTGTAGAAACTCAAATTGAATCATGCATAGAAAGTTGTTTCAGTGGTTCAGCTGAATCATCATGATAAAGTGGATCATTTAAGATGATCAAGGCAACAAGCACTAGATAACTTTTACACTGAACCCCAACCCCCCCAGTTTAGCGTCACTGCACACGAGAATAAACAGGACCCCATTCAAACGCATAGGTTACTTACGCAATGTGAAGCAGGCAGTCTAGTGGCTGCATCATTTGTGGCAGCATTAGCTGCACCAGTGTTTCCCAACCAGGGGTAGTAGGACCCCTGGGGGTACTTGGCCTATCCACAGGGAGTACTAGGACCCCTGGGGGTACTTGGCCTATCCACAGGGAGTACTTGAAGACTCATGAGAACATAGGCTTACTGGTCAAATGCAAATGAGGGGGTACTTCAAGGACACTCTGGGAAAGCAATATGTTCTTGGTGGTACAGTAACCGAAAAAGGTTGGGAACCACTGATTTAGACCACCAAATCTATGAAATTGTGTGACCAGGTGTGAAGGTCCATGCTGAAAAGTTTTTTACTTTATTCATTCAAAATGGTGTGTGAAAGACAAAGTATCATATAGTAAAAACATAGCATGCAGCTTAATAAGGGAAACATTACATGATTAAATCTAATTGAGATGTCGCTGTAACTTCCACTTCATCCAGTCCTTTTGCTTTTGTAAGGCAATAAATAAATTCACATATTTTCAACAAGAACTACCGCACGTACGTGCGTAATTACACACACTTATTTTCGTTTTGAACATATTTCATTGGTCATCTTACTCAAATATGCATTAATATAATGCAATAACACATTCAATTCTAGGTTAAACTACGTTAATGAAAAGTTGACACTGGGAGTGGTTAGCATTATGTTCTAGTCCACGTTCAATCCTTAACTTTGTCATTACCCATTTCAACGTTTTTTGACAGATTTCTTAAAAGTCACGAAAATGAGAGAAAAAGCAAGAAGATTGGACAAACCCATCTTGCAGACTTTATTCGTCCAAGTATCCACAGGGTTCCGAGCTTTCTATAGGTTCTTTCAGCTGGTATGAGTGGAGGAATGCTTGCAGGTTTGCAGGTTTTGTAGGGTAAATGGCTTGAGGGAGGAAAGGGGAGTGTTTTTGGCAACATGACGTTGCACGTAGAGATTCCAGTTTGCGACCAATGGATTGATCTAAAATAAGTAAACCCCGCCCAACCGGGGCACAGGGCGATGCCAAACGAACTCCTCCATTAATATATGAACGAAGAGATACCCCAGCGCGATAGTCCTGGCCTCTGTTATAGTTTGATACGACTTTCTACAACCGGTTACGTCAAGTGCTTTGATGGCAACATAACATTTATCTGACACGTTTCTGGCGCAAAGCAAGGTAACATGTTCTGCATTCAGTGCACTATAAAATAAATATGCAGTTTAAAGTGTTGTTTTACACTTTATTTCCTACGGTCCATACTGATTAGATATACGGTTAAACTCGTGCTACCTTCCTACTTAAATTGTGTCAAGGGGTCATCTCTTGCGTAACTCGATATGGGGGAATGTGAGGTTAGAGACACAATCTGGAGTTTTAACAATATTGTGTTTCAGTCCGTAGACAAAAACAACCTATTTCATATGAGACGCAGCTATGAATGTAAGGACTTAATCCATAAGATTGACTTTGCTTTTTTAATCATATTTTGAAGATATAAATTACTCAAATTACATCAAAAACATAAACAGTAGAGTATTACAACCTTATATTTTGAATTAGGCAGTATGATATGATAGTAGATAACTATACAAACCTATAACAAAAATTAAGTTATATTTTATCAAGAATTGTAAGGGTATGTCATTAATCAAAATGACCATTGAGCTGCAGGAAATATCCCAGATTGTGCCTCTCATGCCTGCATTTGATTAGGAAATGTTTTTCTTACAAGAGATTCAGAATCTTCAGGACTGAGGTTGTCACGATTTCAATATCCCCCATGTCTCTTTGGAAGTACTGAGCAGACCAAAGACAAATCAGAAAAGAAAGGATGAATTTAATTTTGCCTCTATGTGTCCATGACTGTGACAAATGAGGTACAGTTCTGATAATTGTTAAAGAACATATTGGACATCTGCAAAATGCATTAGATATTATGTAACTCCATAAGGAATTCAACATTCCCACCATTTCTCAAGCTTGTCAATCCTTCCTCAGTACTACAATCTATTGACAGACACAGGCAAGAGAACGTGGTAGTTCACCCAAATCACATTTGTTTATAAGTCCTTAAGATAAATAGAATACTCTATATAGCTGTAGGCCTAGTCATCACTAGCCCTCTAGCAATATGGCTGAGTCTCTCTAGCCCATAGATTAGGCTACTTTCAAGGTAAGGAAAGAATGTATGTAAAGTCATTTGAGTGGATTAAGGGATAAGGAAGCAAAAGTTGGTTTACAAATTTGCCCCCAACACCAATCTGTCAAAAAGGTATCGAACTTTTAGAAAATACTAAACATGGCATAGTAAATATTATCAAACTGAAGTAAAAATGCATTAATGTACAGTATAGCACCTTAATATGTTTTGTGTTCAGTTGGATCCAGTCTGTTGTGCGTCATAGTGTTCATTAAAGCAAATCATAGAACCTGTCAAGTCCAACAAGGGATCCCCACTCAGTTTCCCCACACTGATGACATAAAATAAAAAGGTTGACCAATTGTACTTTAACAGTATGCACTATTCCTCTGTGGCCATTTGCAGGGAAGACCCACAGGCTGTGTGACCTAAGGCAACACGGCAGATGTTCTGGAGTAGGACCGAAGAGCAGTATTCAACTCAGAGTTTGTGAAAGGGAAGGACTAAGAGGGGGAGACCTCCTCATGAGACCCTCCTGGCTCTCTGGCAGCGGCTCCATCTCTTCTCCCTTTTCCAAGAGGTTATCCTTAGTTGTGTCCATTTCTATAGCTGCCTTGTGATTCTCATCTAACGTTCCTTCTCCACTTTCCTGCTCTTCATCTACCTTCCCTTGTTTAACCTCTTGCTCCTCATCTACCCTCTCTTCTCCAGCCTCTTGCTCCTCATCTAACCTCTCTTCTCCAGCCTCTTGCTTCTCATCTACCCTCTCTTCTCCAGCCTCTTGCTCTTCATCTACCCGCTCTAATCCACCCTCTTGCTCATCTACCCTCTCTTCTCCAGCCTCCATGTCCTCTGTACCCCTGCTGTCTTCCTGCTCGAGCTCAGCTGGTGACTCCGGCTCTAGAACCTCAGGACCTAGCAGGGCCTCTCTGAGAGTACTCATCAGCTCTGACTGGGTCTCTGCCAGAGTCTTGGTCATTTCCTGGTCCTGCTGCCCAGGGACCAAGTCAGTAAGGTGGAAGGACTGTCGCAGCAGATCAGGCTGTTCCTCTAGGTAGGACAAGGCCTCCACTAGCCAGGCCACTAGCAGTTGCACTAGTTCTTTGTGTGTGGCCCCTGCTGCCCCACCCTCGGCAGCCAGCCGGGCCCAGCGGGCCAGCAAGAAACTCTGCAGCACGGGTCGCAGGCACATCTCCAGGGGCTGGAGGCGGCAGGTGCAGCCAGCGGGGACCACGGCCGGCAGGGTGCCAGTGGCACCAAGGGTGGTCAGGAAGTCCTTAGACACGTGTCCACGGTGGCCGTCCAGGATCAGCATGCCTTTGGTACTCCTGTTCTGGTCCAGCATGTGTTGGCGCCACACCAGAGACTCCCACAGCGCCAACTCCTCGTCCCTGGTGAATCCTTCCACCTTGGCCTCCAGCAGGACAGAGTTGGGCAGGCCTGTGCCCTGCATCTTGGGGAGCTGCCCCTTGATTAGGACCAGGGTGCGTAGCATGGTGCCATCGGCCAGCGCTGACAGATAGATGGTGACCAGAGGTTCCCTGGTTCCCACCAGCTGGAGAGCCTCTTCTTTGTCCACTTTGGCTGGATCCGTGAGCGCCTCAATGTCTACAAAGACAGACAGCTCGTCCATGGCAGCTATGCCTGTGTGGGGAAGATTGTGGGCCTGGATGTGCTTGCGGGTGAACTTGGTGAAGGAGTTAGCGTTGTCCTCCATGGAGCGTGGCAAGCGGCGGCTGACTGTGGCGGTCTGCCCAACAGCCTGCCAGCCAAGGCTATGCTGCAGCATGAAGCTCACAGCCCAGTCGTAAGAGATGCGGAAGGCGCTGCTGTGGCCGTCCTGGCTGTGGATCTCAGAAGCCCTCTGAAAAAGGTTCTTCTCGTTGAGCGGCAGCTGCTGCTCTCGCTGGGCCATGACCCACTCCACCATGCGCTCCACCGCCTCTCCCTTGCCGGGTCCCCGGCTATCACGCTCCAGCTGCTTCTCCTTATCCTTCAGCCAGGCCCGGATGAGATTGGACTGGGTGGATAGCTGCTTGGCGGCTTGACGTTCCCCGCAGCACAGAGCGAACAGCACTATCCTCAGCAGACGCACAGAGAGGGTGTCCTCTCGTTCTTTTACCACCGGGTATACTGTCGGAGGGGTGACGGGAGGATCAGATGTGGCAGGCTGCTGTTTAGACTCCCCTTCATGAACAATTCCATCAACCTCCTTGTCAAGACCTTCAACCTCCATTTCTTCATTGTCTGTGTCTGAGCCTATGTCCTCCACTGGGGCCATTGCCTCATCCAGGTCACTCTCCGGCCCTAAGGGACCCCACTCGCTGCTGTCGTCAAAGCGGTCTGCTACCGTGGTGTTTCTGCAGAAAGACAAAGCAGGAAAGAAAGGAGTGGTATTTGAGGCATGACAGATAAAACATCTCAATTAATCACAATATTTGGGGGGGGAGTAAATCGTGTGAAACCAGAGTGAAACGGCTGGAGTGTGTCTCGTAAAGTACCTCATGTCCTCCATGATGAATCCAACATTAGGGGAGCCTGTAAAAAAAGAGGATAAGAGATTTAGATTTGAAGAGAAAGAGCGCGCAGCTAAATGTAAGTGTTACAACAAACATTTCTGTTTCAGGTTGAACCTTGTAGACTTTGTTTTCCCTTTTATAATGTATTATTAATATCATCCGTCACCTTCAGTTTCCCTGTCAAGCAGTCACAGACAATGTTTTTGACGCTTGTATACTCATGGAGATTAAGCTAGTCTTGGGATTGATTATATACTGTATGTGTTTTGGTATAACAAGAGATGATATTATTGTGTGTGCATCTACAAAGCATCAAATAAATGATTGACCTGAGTGGTGGGGTGAGAAGCCATGATACTCCCAGAAGCAGCTGGGCTGCTTGCACAGATTGGCTTTGCAAACGATGCATCCAAACACGCTCTCATGGCGCAGGTTCTTCAGATTGCAGTTCTTGCATCTCTTGGTCTTGGCGGTGAGTTTGACCAATCTGTGCCTTAGTTTATTTGGATTGCCTTGCAGGGCAACCTCTCGCACGCTCGCTGGTCCCTCCTTACTCTCAGAGTGGATGCGTGCTTGTCTCTCTGCGCACTTGGCTAGCTGGTGCCCTAAGCGCTTGCGAAAGTTTGCCTGGGTAAAGAGTCCGCCCTGCACCCATGATGGTGGGTTCTCTTTGCGGCTCTCCCGAAGCACTATGAAGGCATTGACTATGCTCAGGTTGACCAGAAACCAGAAGAGACTGCGCCAGTGCTTGTCTAGTGGCAGCCCTCCTAGAGGGTTGCAGGCCAGCAGCTGTTTGCAGATGTCCACCCCTCGCATATTCTCCTGCAGAAGTCGGAAGGCTAACGGCCGCTCGATGGGGCTGAGTTCGCCCACTTTGGTTTGAGACTTCCTCCACACTGTGTCTGGCTGCCCCGGCCCGGCGTTGGTGGACAGGCAGCCCATCTCCTTGGTGTCTTTCCAGCGGGTGGCCAGCAGGGGACCCAACTGCCTCTGCAGGAAGTCCCCAGGCTTCTCCAGCTGACCCTGCTCCCACAGCTCCCTGGGGAGGATGGGGCTTGGTGGAGGAAAGGAGCTGGAGGCGTAAATGCCCTGGTCCAAGAGCTTCTGCATGAGAGGGCAGAGGCCAGTGAGCTACCCAGGAAGAGCTGGTGGTGTTTCTGCTGGAGTCCCTCCACTAAGGGGGGAACTACACTGAACCCCAGCTCCTTCTCCTTCTCCCTCCCCATGTGGATGAGCAGTCGGTGGCAGTAGCCCGACTTGGAGTCACACAGCAGCCACACCCCTGGTTGGGCCTTGGGGTTCCCTTTGGCTTGGCCGGCCTCCGTCTCCAGGCTGGGCAGCAGGGCCCGGTCGATGGCCAGGCACCGGTTGGGTTGGTAGGCTTCCCACATGGAGTCGCCAAGGATGCTCAGCATAGGTCTGAAGAGACGCAGCCTGTCACTGCCACTGCACTCCCCCTCCTCTTCCTCCATGGAGGTGAGCAGACTACCCATCCAGATGTTGTTGGAGATCTGCTGGAAGCGCTTGATGGACATGGCCCTGAAGAAGGTGTGGCAGTTGTCGTAGTGCTGCCAGGACCAGTAGTTGGCAGGCTCTGGGAGGCTCTGAAGCCCCATGAGGATACTGAGACCTATGAAGCCCTTGATCTCGTGAGCGGCGACAGGGACCCAGTCCAGGTCACACTGCCCAAGAAACTGGCAGGTCTTGGCCTTGGCGTTGGTCTCGTTGGCGATGAGCTCCATGAGTGAGTATGGGAAGAGCAGGTTGAAGTAGTCGACAGCGTCGCTGTTTTTGTTTAAGGACTGGCGAGGACCGCAGCTCTCTGTGAAGTCGAGGATGGTTGCGAATCTTGAGTCGGTGCCTCTCAGCAGAGGTTCTCTCCAGTTCTCCATTAACGCCCATTCAGACCTCACCACTTTCACATCCCCCCTGGATTTGTCCTCCTCCTCCTCTTGGCAGAACTCAATGTCAGACTCCAGAGACTCTGTGGGGGAGGGAAGGGGATCACAGGAACAACAGTTAGTCTTCTGCTCCACAGAGCCAAGTTGACACAACTTTTCTTTTATAAACACCATGGGCCATTTCATATGTCAGCGCAAGTCCACTTTTCCAACACCATGTGGATAGAAAGAGAACAGTGAAAAATATAACCCCTTCTCAACTGGCCAGTAGTCTGAAGACAACATAAACGGCAGAGGAAAACCGATTGGTATGCAGACTTGGTAAGACATTCCTCCTCTGCACTTGGGTCATTTTTGGACTCCACACATTTTCCTATTTACTTTGGCACAAAACATGCTTTGGAGTGTGTCTTAATGTACAACAATCTGTTTGCCAGTTCCTGTAATGCAGGGTTCCACAAGTGGCAGCCCGCAGGCCTCTTTGTTGGACATGAGACTGTAAACACACCAGCAAATCAGCTCCAAGTGATTTACATTTTGTATCATCTGTTCCAACATATTCCCATGCATAATAGAGAGATATGTGATCGTATACAAATGTAAGCAAGATTTGAAATTATGTTTTAGTCAAATATTATATCCGTTTGGGCTTCGAGGTCAATTTGCAGTCTACAAATGATTTGTAATTATGTTTTGGCCCCCTGACCATCCCCTCAAGAAAAAATGTAATTGTCACGTGGCTGAATCTAGTTGATGATCCCGGCTATAGTGTGTGAACTAGCAACATGGGATGCAGCCATGTAGCATTCTTTTACCTCATTCATGAATAGACGGGGTATGTGTGGTAGCAAACACCTGTTGTGTGTGTGTGGTTGTGAATAATAGCGTGTAGTTCATCTTTTGCCACATTACTTTATGTAGACAAACGCGCACACACACACTATACTCCCTCACCATTTCATTTTTTTGTGTTACAAGTTTGTAAAAAAAAAAAAATGACATTAGGTAGGGCCAATAGCTTTAGTGCGACCGCATGACCAGAACATAAGGCCTTGGTCTAACCAACATAGATGTACAAATATTTATGAGAGAAGGCCCCCTCTGGTGTCCTATATGAGGGGATTTTATGGGTACTGTACAATATCTGGTGTGAACCATGTCTCACTGTACAATCTGGTGTGAACCCTACCATGTCTCACTGTACAATATCTGGTGTGAACCATGTCTCACTGTACAATATCTGGTGTGAACCATGTCTCACTGTACAATATCTGGTGTGAATCCTACCATGTCTCTCACTGTACAATATCTGGTGTGAATCCTACCATGTCTCTCACTGTTTTCAATATCTGGTGTGAATCCTACCATGTCTCTCATTGTTCACAAGGGGAGATAAGCTCAACACCTTGTGCAACAAAACATTTGGCATCAGGCCAAGTTAAACAACGAAGCAAATAGAGAAATCTAAGGACAGCAACCCACCACAACTAGATATCTTTGTCAAATCATGGGGCTCTTTTGCTGGCACAATTTTCACACATTTTTAAGGTGTTGCCATCCTGGTTACACGTTATAGTACGATTAATGGTGTAAAAGTTATGTCTAAATGACTATGCATTGTACTTAGTAGTATACACTTTATTAATTGTGCTAGCAATTTCAAAACCTTTTCTAAAATGCAAATATATAGCATCTCTCCCCTTCCATGGTAAAACTGACATACACATGCAAAGGCTATCTGTTTGGAGATCGGTGGGGAACTTAAAGACACCTACCGTTTGGTGTGCAGGTGCTGGAGCCGTGACTTGGGTACTGGGCCAGGTGCTTGGCCATAAGGTCACCCGTCTGAGAGCTGAAGTCACAGACCTCACACCGCAGCTTCAAATAGCTGTGTGGAACAGAGGGAGAGAAGGTTGGCAAGTGTCCCTAGTAACTGGCAAGGCATAAAATATCAAAAACACAACACAGTGGAAAAAGTGTCCATTACCAAGGGGGTGGCCGCTTGTGCAGGGGGACCCGGTTGGTTTTCATACGTGGTGCATGATTTCTGCAACAAGATAATTGAATGCTATCAAACTGTCCAAGTCATCTATGATCAATGAATGAACTATTGTTTCTTTGACTAATAAAACATTATCTATAATGAAGCTTGACTCACGTAATCATGTGGTCTGCGTATGAGCGCGAGCAGCAAGTGCTGTAGGGGCACACGGCACAGTGGACGAAGGTGGGGTAGTGGTCGGGGAAACTGGGTACATCTGAGCTGCACTCCATGCACCGCTGCTTGACTAGAGACACACTAGAGATCACACAGAGGTCAGACACTTCAGCCACAATATATGCGTTTATACATCACCCTGGCCGTGAACCAACCCTCCGAGGGTGTCTCAGGGAGAGTTGAAACATGCTATCAGAGGGCAAGCTAGCGCTACTATCACACGGCTCAATCAAAAGCTAAGTCTGAGATTAAAGATGGAAGACCTCCTGGGATTTGTAGTCGCTCCATGCACAACAATATGACTATTATTCACCTCCTTTTTTGAAACTTAGTGAGCAGGTCCAACTGCTTGATGGATTTCCTCATGGTGGTTTTGGTTGTTTGTGGAGGTGGTTTGGACTGATGTTGTAGTTTATGTTGTATGCTGCTGTTGGTGTAGGTCTGGCCCGCCTGAGGAGTGGGGCCTGTCATCTTATAGTCCATAGGTACATTCTTGGGCAACTGTCCCTTGTGGTGGGCATATGCCCTGATGGTCACCTAAGTACACAGACAAGAATACAACACAGTGTTTAACCCCATTTTACTTATGAATACTATACCTATACTAATATAACTTCTTCTTGATCTAGGACATGCATTTATTTTTGGTTAACTGTTGTTCTGTCCAACAAGTGAATTCCCTGAATCTCTACACTCTTAGAAAAAAGGGTTCCAAAAGGGTTTTTCGGCTATTCCCATAGAACCCAAGGGTTCCATGTAGAACCCTCTGTAAGGATTCTACATGAAACCAAAAAAGGTTCTTCAAAGGGTTCTCCTATGGGAACAGCAGAAGAATCCTTTTAGGTTCATGAAAGCACCTTTTCTACTAAGAGTGTAGATAAAGTGGCAAGACATTTCTCTGTGGATGACGCCACTTGTGGCACATTTAAGAGAAGGTCTAATCAGTGAAATTAAGCTGTTCATCAACTCACTTTAGTCCCTGGTTGGAGCCCCTCCAGCTGCTTGGGTTTGCGGAAGGTCCTGTGGCTGTGGGTTTTGTGCTCCATCCTGTCCGTGGCAGAGAGGAACTGCAAACGGCACTTGTTGCAGTGACTCGCTCTACTGGCCTGAAAAATCAAGTTGGGTTCAGCGTTTCAGGGCTTTACATAAACTGCAGAAGAAACTACTGGTCTCTTTTTGTCTTTGTACAAGAGTTTACAAACCACTTTTTCTTGCAACGCCTCCTTTGCAGTGTCACTGCCTTTATAAAACATATGGGACCGGTTTCCCAGACCCAGATTAATCCTAGTCCTGGACTGAATACACACTTACAATGAAGATTCTCTGTTGAGATTGGTGTTTAATCCAAGACTAGGTATAATATGAGTGTGGGAAACCAGGCCATAAATACTTCTTTGCACTTTAAGAAAATACCTTCCTTTAAGTAAATTCTTTATAACAGTTTTAAATGGGAACAATCCTTACTTTTTTATGGTCCTGTGTGGCTCAGTTGGTAGAGCATGGCACTTGCAACACCAGCGTTGTGGGTTTGATTCCCATGGGGGACCAGTACAAGAAAATGTATGCACTCACTACTGTAAATTGCTCTGGATATGAGCATTTGCTAAATGACGTAAAATGTAATGGGCCTGGGTTGTTCCTCTACCTGGTGTCGTATGTAGTGCTGCTGGTAGGAGTTGGGGCTCTTGAACACCTTCAGGCAGTAGACACACAGCTGGTTGCATGTCTTTGCATGATTGGTACAGAAGTGGTTGTATACATCAGAAAAGAAAGAAGACCGGTACCGACACACCTTGAAAAGAAGGGATGGGATTTCAGGAAGGTGTGGTTCTGAGACTAAATGGAAAGGTAGCCATCATTTATTCTATCCTGTTTAACTGGAGGTGAAAGGTTACCAACCTGGCAAATATAGGGCATCTCTCCTGGTTTGTGGGTGTTCTTCATGTGATGCAGGAACACAGGCTCACTCTCAAACGCCCACTCACAGATCTTACAACAAGCTGCACGGTCAATAGAGAAAACAATCATAAATCGTCCTTTCAATGCAACCTAGTTTTATCATAAAAATAAAAAATATATTTTACAGGATGCATATTTAACAACAGGTGAATATTTAAGTATGGTAATATGTGAGGGCGTACTGGAAGACTGAGTGGGCCCGTGGGCATTCTCCACATGGTACTGGAGTTGGGCGCTGGTAGAGAACTGGCGGAAGCAGTGCTGACAGGAGGTCAGCTGGTCCACCCATTTAGTCATCTCTGGGTGCTGCTTCATGTGGTCCATCAGCCTGCCGAGCACGGACACACACAGTTAACATCCTTCCATCAATTGAGATTTACATTTGCATAGTTCTAACACTTGAACAAGTGGTCCAGATACTTTTGTGGCAATATATCACATGCAAACATTTGATTGACACTTCTGCCATTAAATGTTGTCATTTCAAACCAATTTATGGTCAGCCTGTATGTGTACATATTGTGTGTGTGTGTGTGTGGAGCAGGTGACCCCATTCTCACCTAATGTTGCTATTGGACCTCTTGGGGCAGATGACACATTTGAAGGAGTAGTTCAGCTTGGTGGGCTGGCTGTCGACCAGGGACTGTTGTCCCGCGAAGTGGCCATAGTAGAAATCATCCACTAGCATAACCACCTTAGGCGGAGGGTCTGGATTGGAGCTGGGAGCTCGTTCTGGCAGGGGGTTCTGAATGCCACTGCTGCTGGAAGGCCCAGCAGTATTGACCAGGTCTGGACAGCAGAACTGTGAGGGGGGAATTCAATGCAGTTTAAATTGCCATCATGCTCATCATTACCAGTGGTGAATATTCATGGTTTAATATCTGGAATGTTCTAAGGTGCATATGATTAAGCTTCTTACACACATATGTCCTTGAAGTGCTTCTTGCATTTTGAATTGGGCTCCACATCGGGGGCATATCTTCACCTCCTGATCAACTGTAAAACAAACAGAACAGGGAAACATTTGCCCGATGTTCTGTTCAGCTACATTTTTACACTTAGAACCTGCGAGGGCATATGATAATGAGCAACAGATCTGATATGGATGTAATTACTGCACCTTTGGTGTTGCCCTGTGTCAGGGGCGTGGCCACAGGTACATTGGCCTGGCTGTTGCTCTTGACGATCTGCAGTAGCTGCGATTGGAGAGCGACTGGGACTTGGTTCCATTTCACTATAGCACAAAGGAAAGCAGGGGATGTTCAACAGATTTCACTATAGATACAAAAGCTGTACTTCATTGAATTTAGACCCACCCATAAAATAAGAACTTACAAATCTGAGGCTGTGAGGAAGTGTTGAGTAGAGTGGGCCGGGTGCCCATGGTGCTAGCAGTGGTGGTGAGGGGGGCGTGACTGGCCCCGCGGATGGTTAGGGTGGCAGGGATTTGCATAGTGGCAAAGGTGCCGGGCGTGGCCTGCCGTAAAACACCACTGGGGCCAGCAGTGGGCCTAACCTGTGCAGGCTGGGTCACAACCTGAGGCATCCCCATAGACGGAGCAAAGAACTGCCCTCCAGGTCCTACCATAGGAGAGAGGGGGCTGTTAACAAAATAGTGTTACTATACACCATGTTGTCCAAAATAGCTTTTCAAAAGACTTTTCAAAAATGAGTGTTTGGGACCCCAGTATGTCTATTGTAGATCTGTGAAAACAGCACTGGATAAAGATGCTGAAATTAAAGATATAAAATTACCAGAGAGTAGGGTGATGGGTCGAATCATCTGGCCTTGCTGTAAATTCAGAACTATCCCCATAGGGTTCTGCCCAGGCCTGACGTTTCGGACCGGGAAACCCTGTGAGATATAGTAATGAGATGAAGTTAAATACATTCTTAAATGCATTCCACCTTGCTGAGCTGAACCAAAGCAGGCCAGAGAAGATCCGTGAGCACTGATGCAGTCAATACCTGGGTTAAGTAGATCTGCTGGGCATTGGCCGGGCCGGCACCAGGGTTAACAGCTGTGGGCAGTAGCATGGTGCTCAGACCTGTAGGGGTTTGGATCTGGATCAGCTGTTGTCCCTGGACCATGCCAGATGGCACCAGAGAGGGCATACCAGGGACTCCCGTGGGGACCATAAATTGAGGTAACACCGATGACGAGACAGGAGCTGAGGGACACAAAGGAAGGGGGACAACCTAGTGGTTAGTGTCAAGGGCGGGATCTGAACCCAGGTCTACCAAGGGAGAAGCCAATGTCTTGACCAAGAGGACATTCCCCCTTTGCGGAGAATGACACTGATTTAAAAGTCGAAGGCAGGGGCTACCTCATCACGAGACCATGAGCCGGACTCATGTCTGCTACAACTGCTTCAGCCCTCGGTTCTAAGGGTAGGCCTACTGTATATTATAATCAGTGTTGCCACTTTAAAAAAGGAGCAGCTTGTGCATTCTCTTTAGTTTCTGACACCGAGGTGTATAACACATTTATAAATACTCCTGTATAATCAAAATCAATTCCTGAGCTTTTCCTGTGTTTCTGAAAGTAACGACAGCTCTTTTGACCTTTGGGCAGTGTGCGTTTGAGACACCATCCTTCCCCCAAAACATCAACTCACGTGCTGTAGTGGTGCGCTGCAAGACAGAGGAGGACGGGACTGTGTTGGAAACCGTTGCCGGGACACGCTGTGCAGCTGAGGGAGTGAGGGAGGGTATGCTGGGAATTGGAGTCTCTCGGGATGTCGAGGAGAAAAAGGAGGCTTCACAGACTGCAGGAAACACACAGTGGCATAAACAGCAAGGTACAGTTGAACTACATGAGAATTAGCGTCCATTCTCCTGTGTTTTTATTTGATCTGACCTAGTATTGATTCTGAGCTCTTTTTTTCAGTTTCTATTCTGTATTGCTTACTTCTTTACCATTGATATTGAATATTCCATTGTTGAGGAAGAGCTTGCAAGTAAGCATTTCACTGTACTATTTACCCTTGTTGTATCCTGTGCACAGGACAAATAAACGTTGATTGTATTTACATTCACAGCATAGTCCTATGCCAGGGGTGTCAAACTCATTCCACGGAGGGCCTAGTGTCTGCTGGTTTTTGGTGTTTCCTTTCAATTAAGACCTAGACAACCAGGTGAAGGGAGTTCCTTACTAATTACTGACCTTAATTCATCAATCGAATCGAATCGTACTGCACCGGCTGTTCCGACACTCGTCGGATGTGGCAGTGCTTGCAAACTATTACAGACTACAAAGGGAAGCACAGCCGAGAGCTGCCCAGTGACACGAGCCTACCAGACAAGCTAAATAACTTCTATGCTCGCTTCGAGGCAAGTAACACTGAAACATGCATGAGAGCATCAACTGTTCCGGATGACTGTGTGATCACACTCTCCACAGCCGATGTGAGTCAGACCTATAAACAGGTCAACATTCACAAAGCCGCTGGGCCAGACAGATTACCAGGACGTGTACTCCGAGCATGCGCTGACCAACTGGCAAGTGTCTTCACTGACATTTTCAACCTCTCCCTGTGAGTCTGTAATACCAACATGTTTCAAGCAGACCACCATAGTCCCTGTGCCCAAGAACACTAAGGTAACCTGCCTAAATGACTACCGACCCATAGCACTCACATCTGTAGCCATGAAATGCTTTGAAAGGCTGGTCATGGCTCACATCAACACCATCATCCCAGAAACCCTAGACCGACTCCAATTTGCATACTGCACCAACAGATCCACAGATGATGCAATCTCTATTGCACTCCACACTGCCCTTTCCCACATGGACAAAAGGAACACCTATGTGAGAATGCTATTCATTGACTACAGCTCAGCATTCAACACCATAAAGACCTCAAAACTCATCACTAAGCTGAGGACCCTGGGACTAAACAGCTCTCTGCAACTGGATCCTAGACTTCCTGACGGGCCGCCCCCAGGTGGTAAGGGTAGGTAACAACACATCCGCCACGCTGATCCTCAACATTTTTGTTGCCATACAGTTGCCTGGTATGGCAACTACTCGGCCTTCGACCGCAAGGCACTACAGAGGGTAGTGTGTACGGCCCCGTACATCATTGTGGCCAAGCTTCCTGCCATCCAGGACCTCTATACCAGGCGGTGTCAGAGGAAGGCCCTAAACATTGTCAAAGACTCCAGCCACCCTAGTCATAGACTGTTCTCTCTGCTACCGCACAGCAAGCGGTACCGGAGCACCAAGTCTAGGTCCAAGAGGCTTCTAAATAGTTTCTACCCCCAAGCCATAAGACTCCTGAACAGTTAATCAAATGGCTACCCAGACTATTTGCATCCCCCCATGCTGCTACTCTCTGTTATTATCTATGCATAGCCACTTTAACAACCCTACCTGCATGTACATAGTTATCTCAATTACCTCGACACCGGTGCCCCCACACATTGACACATTGACTCTGTACCGGTACACCCTGTATATAGCCCCGCTATTGTTATTTTCCACTGCTCTTAATTGTTTGTTTTTCTTATCTCTCACTTATTTCTTAATTTTTATTTTGTAGGTATTTTCTTAAAACTGCACCATTGGTTAAGGGCTTGTAAGTAAGAATTTCACTGTAAGGTCTACACTAGTTGTATTCGGCGCATGTGATAAATAAAATTATATTTGATCAATCAAGTACGAGGCAGGAGCGAAAACCCACAGATACTCGGCTCTCCGTGGAATGAGTTTGACGCGTGTCTTATGCTAACAGACTATATGACTGTACCATTGACCATTCATACATGTTCAGACTATGACAAGGGCCGCAGTGATCAGTCCATCACCAAGATGACAGTCAAAAGGGTGTGCCAATCTGTCTCCGTGGCAATAGTTGGCCAATGGGCATGCTCACCGTTGTCGTCCTCTATGAATTCCAACTCCTCCTCCACATCGTCATACATCTGTTGCCATGGCTCCAGCTCCTCCTCCTCACACTCCATGAATAAATCGCCGTCCATATTGCTGAACGGATCAAATCATGTCTAATAAACAACTAAGACACACTGAATGGTTCAAATGTCTAGTAAGTGTACACTCATAAGTGTAGATCTATCGCTAGAGAACTATGAACAGTGTCAGAACACCATACAGTACATTAAAAAAGGCCATTGTCGCTTGAGTAAATATCAGTGTTTTATAACTGTCAAGTGTTTGTGTAACTTGTATGAAACTATAAAGTTAATTTATTTCATACATTTATTATATTGTAATTTTTATTACCTTTATTTAACTAGGAAAGTCAGTTAAGAACAAATTCTTATTTTCTATGACGGCCTAGGAACAGTGGGTTAACTGCCTTGTTCAGGGGGAGAACGACAGATTTTTACCTTGTCAGCTCCGGGAGTCGATCTTGCAACCTTTCAATTACTAGTCCAACGCTCTACCTGCCGTAATCTACAGCATTGAAGAGAAAAAAAGCCTATTGATTGAATGATGACAATGTCACTCAGAGACTTGGGTTCAGCAATGTAGAAAATCTGTCCAGGATTTAAATAATCTTATGAAAATGAATTTCTAAAAATATATAATAAATATGTATTGAATGAAAACATTGCTTCTCCGACAGTTTTTGGGGGGATTTAAAAAAATATATATACACATAATTGAGTTGATCTATAATTATTCTCTGGTTCATTGTGATAGAATTTCTCGCTAAATGTCCCTGGCAACCACTAGGAAATTTACGAAAGGGGCGGGGGACAAAAATAGTTCTCTACATGCATGCCAGATTTGAGGTGCATGACTCAAATAAAACAGCTGTTCGTTCAGTGAGTCTAACAAGTTATATACATGTATTGCAGAATAAATGATCTCGTAATGCAATAGTCGCATTCCAAAGAGATAAGAACCCCCCCCATTCTGCGTCGGCGTAATGTTACTACTGACTCACAACGTGTAGGCTACGCTATTGATGCCTTTCCACTGTAACGTTTAGCGTGCATATTAGGTATATTTACGGCACAAATATATATATTATTTGTGACACACAAACTAAAAGTAAACCATAAACTATTACAGTTAAATATTTACCCTTTCCAATACGAAGACAGAACGCTGATAAACTAGAACACACAGAAATTCTTCGCGGGTTACATGTTCCCCATTGGAGGCATATTAATCCGCATGAAGGAAACAGACGTTTACCTCTTTCAGCAAATGACATTGGTCAAAACAAAGTTTTGCGTAATTTCCGCTTTAAAATCTGCACTGTGATTGGCTTCCATCAATGTAAAGAAGAGAGGCGGAGCAAAGCGTTTCAGGAAATAGGGTTGCCCTAAAACTGCGTTGTTTTCATAAATTACATTAAAAACGTAATTATTTTAATTCAATTAATTTCTAACACGGTCATTAATACTCAAATACATGAAATAGTATTAATTTCAACCAAATTTGTGTCAATACTAATATCCATACACTCACTAAAAGCAAATTAATTGGAGCTGCAAGCAGCCATTTTGTTATATCATGATGCTATTGATTATCCCTTATTCATGACTCAAATTCCATTGCATTACATTGAGCCATTGGACTTCTTCTTTCGCCTTGTGAGAAAAATGCCCAGACGCTCAGACCCTGACAAAATGCTGTCTAAATGCAAATACACCTCACACGTGATACAATTTTGGAAACATTTGGAATTTTACTTTCATATATGCAAGAAATAATTGTTCAAATACAAAAGCTACATTTACTGTGCAGTTTAGGAAAGAACATTGCCTCAATCCGAGACTACACTTCCTCCCCTCCAATTTCCAATGGCGCGTAACTGGGGAGGAAGTTTCGTATCTTGGCTGGGGGCTGTGATTTTGAAAATTCTGCAGGGTGCAACAATGATGCAACTGTGCTAAACTGCATACAGTAAGTGTATATTTTGTAGTTGAAAAATTATTCCATCCTGATGTGAAAGTTAAGTTACAAAGGATTCCTAAACTGTAGGCCTATCGGAAGTGAGGATTATTAACGTTTCTAAACTTTAAAACAGTGACAGGATTGTAGTTCATTGATCCAGCTGTGGTTCATACTTTCAATTAAGAACTCAAGGGCTGGGTTCCCGAGAACTAACTATTGATGTGCTCATTAATGTTACATTCTCACATTACAGTTTTACAGAGTGAACTGTGTGTGCGTGTGTCAAACAAGAAAATTACATAACAATGTGATGTGTGTGTGTGTGTGTGTGTGTGTGAAAGAGAGAAGGGGTCATCATCCAGGATAATTTATTCACTTTTGGATTCATAGGCCTACATGTAGTCCACTCAACAAAACAATGTTACCAAAAGACTGCTTATAGGCTATAGGCCTAGGCTGTCATCAAGGCAAAAAGGGTGGCTACCTTGAAGAATCTCAAATATAAAATAAATGTTGATTTGTTTAACTTTTTTGGTTACTACATGATTCATATGTGTTATTTCATAGTTTTTCTGCCTTCACTATTATTCTACAATGTAGAAAATTGTAAAAATAAATGAAAAACCCTGGAATGAGTAGGTGTGTCCAAACTTTTGACTGGTACTGTATTTGGAAATGTGTATATATCTTTTTTATTTTATTCTTTTAGGCTATAGGTTTAGGCTATTGTAACGCTGAATGGACCAGTACTATTACTGTGAGGTAGCAAACATAACCTATCAGTGCAGCACAGTAGGCAAGCTATCTCCCTCTGGTCCCTATTCATTTGATGAAGGATATGTGTTATGCAGCAGTAGGTTTTACCTCAAATAGCCTAACCAACTATCACAGCAGCCTATAACATAAGGATATTGGCCCGTCATTGTGATGTCAAAGTGTATCATTGTAGGCAGCAGATTAGCCTAAATGGCATGACATGGATATAGTCTTTATGCCAGATTACGTTCTAGAAATTGTATTCTAGTAAAATGCATTGGTACACAATTCTGTCTATTCATTTGCATTGGTATGTTAACATTTGTTTGCAGCGTTTTCATTCGCTGGACTGGGCTCACTCAGTTCACACCTAGAGATGTAATTTAACACTTTGTATTTCGACACCACTGCTGCTCTCGTATTGCCCCATGATACATTAGAGAATACGATTGTAATCTCTTCGTAATCTGAAGACAGACGCTAAATCCCTCTATTTATATTGCTTTAAACCTATTAATAGCCTCGCTCTCAGATGAGATCATCATAGCCGACAAACATCGTAATATTCCTCGATTAGAACGAGGTGACTCCCAAGGCGGACGGTATTCGGTCCGTCCACCTATGGTCTGGCAGGTTTTTGCCTCCTAGGCTACGGATAAAATGTGGGATGAAGTTGATCCGTCTGCGCCGGTTAAGTATGGCGCTGTCATAGCGGTCACAGTGATCTGTAAGTCATGGCCTTTGTTTTTCATTGTACTATTTGAAGTGTGTTTGTTGCAATGAAATAACCAAGTAAAAAATATAGAATAGACTTTGAATTAAATGTGAAGGCGGGGCAAAGAAATCACTCAGAATATGAAATCGATTTAACGGTTTAAAGAAAAGGCTCTAAAGATAATTTCATTCTCTATTATCATTCAACTTGGTTTGTCTTTTTGTCTCTCTTCTTATTGTTTTATTAGAGAGAGTGATAACTTTGTTGTTATTTTGAATATTAAACAGACAATAACAAAAGTGGTTGTGTTAATTCTAATTTGTGAAGAACACTTACTAAATTTGCCAGCATATATGTATGCTCTCTTTGCAGACATCTGTTATTAAGATGTTATCTTGATGTTAGTCAATGTTTTTTTAACAGTTATCCCAGCTCTTAATATCAAGTGCACAGTTAACTCCTGTTCATAAATTACAGGAGCATGTTAAAATGCTCAGAGTTTCTGTCAGTCCACCCAGAAAGAGTCCTACATTGCCTCCTCCAAAAACACATCATCAGCTCAGACATCAGAGCTTCACTGTCAGAGTTCTAGTCCATATTCCTGGTCGCCATAACATTTTGCACTCAAATCCACCCACTACACTCTTAGAAAAAAGGGTTCCAAAAGGGTTCTTCGGCTGTCCCCATAGGATAACAATTTTTGGTTCCATGTAGAACCCTTTTAGGTTTTAGGTAGAACACTTTTGGGTTCCATGTAGAACCCTCAGTGGAAAGGGTTCTAAATGGAACCCAAAGGGTTCTACCTGGAAGAAGAACCGAAGAACCCTTTTAGGTTTTAGATAGCAATTTTTTTTCTATATGTACAGCTTTCAAGCGATAATGTAGGAGGGAATCAATTCTTTCCATGTTGTTTGTTGCACCGCCAGGCATTGTTCTGATGAGAAAATGGATTGCTGGGGGTGTGTGTCGATCTTCAGTCCAATTACGTGGCAAGACGGTGTTGGTCACCGGTGCCAACACCGGCATTGGCAAGGAAACGTGCCGTGATATGGCACGTAGAGGTATGGCACAATCACATTATGTAGCTATGTACACAATGTCACAAGTGTGTGTGTGTCATACTGTAAAGACACAGTTTGACCTACTTTAAGGCAGGGTGTTATATTGCTGCCTTTGACCATCCCAGGAAATGGTTGCAGTACTGGGAGCAGGGTACCCTCCTCTTTGGACAGAATGTACGCTGTGGGGGGATGGAGTGTGTTGTAGGTTTGTGCCTTCTCTAACTGACTTTAGGGTGCTGCAGGGGCGCGGGTGGTGATGGCATGCCGGGACCTGACACGGGCTGCGAGGGCGGCGGACGAGATTCGTCAGGCCACGGGGAACAGCAACATCGTAGTGCGGCACCTGGACCTGGCCTCTATGTACTCTGTCAGAGAGTTGGCCAAAGAGTTCACTGCCAGTGAGGATCGCCTAGATATACTCATCAACAACGCCGGTGAGCATCAGCAACCACTGGAACAGCCATGTCTGGATGGGAAGCTGTCTCTATGGCTTCAGCAACCACTGGAACAGCCATGTCTGGGCCCAGATTCACAAAATGTCTCAGAGGGAAAAGTGCTGATCTAGGATATTTTTTTCTTCCTTTTAGATCATAACGAATAAGATTACATGGACCGGGGGGACCTGATCCTAGATTAACACTCCTACTCTGAGACGCTTTGTTAATACGGGCCGAGAATGGGAAGCTGTCTCTATGGCATTATGACTGATAAGGATGGTTGATTGCAGTTATATAGCGCTTCATCATGATGGTTGTCTCCATCAGGTGTGATGATGTGCCCTAAGTGGCTAACAGAGGACGGCTTCGAGACACAACTGGCTGTCAATCACCTCGGACACTTTCTGCTGACCAATCTCCTTCTGGGGAAGCTCAAGAGCTCCGCCCCTAGCCGTGTGGTCAATGTGTCTAGCATTGCACACAAAGGGGGTAAACCGGCCTATTTGACTTTTTTCTGCCTTTCCATAATATAGGTGCCATGCAATGTAAAAAACAATGTCTATTTCCCTACGTCTAGGTAAGATCCAGTTTGATGATCTTTTCTTTGCCAAGAGGCCGTACAACTCCCTGGTCAGTTACAGGCAGAGCAAGCTGGCCAATGTGCTATTCTCCAGAGAGCTGGCCAGAAGGTTGAAAGGTAAACAGAAATACCCTCGGTTGTCTTTGTCCTTGTGCACATTTATTACAACCATTACAACAACAATATTGTCACCAATAACACTTTTAATTCACTGGCAGATAGGACTTTTTCCAGACACAGTGTAGATGTGTAACACACTGGGATCTGATCCCCTGGTAGGTACGGGGGTGACGTCCTACAGCCTGCATCCCGGGGTGATCAGGACAGAGCTGACTCGCCACGTGGAGACCTGGTTCCCCATGCTGAGGGCCATCCTGTCAGCCCCCTCAGTGCTCCTCATGAAGACCCCCACCCAGGGTGCCCAGACTTCCATCTACTGTGCTGTCACCCCAGGACTGGAACACAAGTCTGGCAGCTACTTCAGGTAAGCTCTGTGGTGAAAGTAGTGCTGGATAGGACATGAACATCAAGTCACTGTATTCTATTGTTTTCAATTGTTGTCAAGGTTGTTTAGCTCCTGTTTGTAAAGTGTTATTGGTGTGTGTGTCTGTGTGTGTGTGTGCGTGTGTGTCTCAGTGACTGTGCCATGATGGAGACCGCCCCAGAGGGGAGGGATGATGCGGTAGCCAAGAGGCTTTGGAAGGAGAGTGCTCGTCTGGTGGGTTACGTAGAAAAAGACTGAACAACCCCCTCCACCTTCAAACTATAGAGAAAGACTGAACAACCCCCTCCACCTTCAAACTATAGAGAAAGACTGAACAACCCCTCCACCTTCAAACTATAGAGAAAGACTGAACAACCCCTCCACCTTCAAACTATAGAGAAAGACTGAACAACCCCCTCCACCTACAAACTATAGAGAAAGACTGAACATCCCCCCCACATTCAAACTATAGAGAAAGACTGAACATCCCCCCACCTTCAAACTATAGAGAAAGACTGAACAACCCCCTCCTCCTTCAAACAATAAAGACTGTACAACCCCCTCCACCTTCAAACAATAAAGACTGAACGACCCCCTCCACCTTCAAACAATAAAGACTGAACAACACCCTCCATCTGAAAACCCCAGAGAAAGACTGAACAACCCCCTCCACCTTCAAACCATAGAGAAAGACTGTACAACCCCCTCCATCTGAAAACCCCAGAGAAAGACTGAACAACCCCCTCCACCTTCAAACTATAGAGAAAGACTGAACAACCCCCTCCACCTTCAAACTATAGAGAAAGACTGAACAACCCCTCCACCTTCAAACTATAGAGAAAGACTGAACAACCCCTCCACCTTCAAACTATAGAGAAAGACTGAACAACCCCCTCCACCTTCAAACTATAGAGAAAGACTGAACAACCCCCTCCACCTTCAAACTATAGAGAAAGACTGAACAACCCCCTGCCTCCACCTTCAATCTATAGAGAAAGACTGAACAACCCCCACCTTCAAACTATAGAGAAAGACTGAACATCCCCTCCACCTTCAAACTATAGAGAAAGACTGAACAACCCCTCCACCTTCAAACAATAAAGACCTTACAACCCCCTCCATCTGAAAACCATAGCGAAAGATTGTACAACCCCCTCCATCTAAAAACCATAGGTAAAGACTGAACAACCCCCTCCACCTTCAAACAATAAAGACTGTACAACCCCCTCCATCTGAAAACCCCAGAGAAAGACTGAACAACCCCCTCCACCTTCAAACCATAGAGAAAGACTGTACAACCCCCTCCATCTGAAAACCCCAGAGAAAGACTGAACAACCCCCTCCATATTCAAACCATAGAGAAAGACTGAACAACCCCCTCCATCCGAAAACCGGGAACTCATAAACTTAGGACAGCCCCAACCCTCTCTGACAAACAGCATCAACAGATTGGACGACTGGTACCAAGGAATTCTCAAGCCTTCTCTAACCTCTCAATATAACAAAACCTTTACGGAGTCTTCAAAAAGACATGCATGGGTGATGTATAGTTACCAGGTTGGGGCGTTCATGCTTACCTTGGAGATTGCAGACTGAAAGACTAACAGACCTGTAGGAACTCAACTCAGGACAAAAAGTCATTTCATCTCACTATGCTGGAGATCAGATATCCAATAAATTATTTAGAACATCCATCGCTAGTCATTCTTGTAGAATTCTGGCCCCTGTTAACAGTGGCGTCATGTACCCCATAAATCTGAGGTTTAACAGGGGCGCCATGTACCCCAAAAATCTGAGGGGGCACAAAGTATGTGAGGATGGCTGGGAAGTGGTTGGATAATTTAGCAATTTTCAAACACCTGAAACAGCTTTTTTTGCAATCTAGAGCCATGATCATTATGCTTAATTCTATGTGAAATATAAATATTTTTTCTGCATATCTAAGCATACTTTTTGAACTGTCAATATCCACCTGACTGGGGGTTCTTTTTTTAAAGAAACAAAATATTATTCTCTTTATCTCTGCTAAAAATCTGGGTAAAAGATTGAAAGGAATGTGAGTCTTATTCAGTACACTTAGTAATTCCTCGCTTTTCTAAAGTCTACCAACCTTGCCAGCAGGCATGCCAGCTAAGATAGTTAGACAAGCTAGCTACTCTAACTTATTTGATAGCCTGAAATTGCTTCTTTATAGCTAGTTATGAGGTTGGGAGATTGGGAACCTGTCTGGGCTAGCTAAAGTCAACTTCAGAAAATTGCTAGGAGGCTATTTATTTTTTTATTTATAAAAACAGGACACATCTGAGGGGGCACGTGCTCCTGTGCACCCTATGGGCATTATGCCTCTGCCTGATAATATGAATGTCAGTTGAGAATGTTGTACTTGATAGCTTAGTACATTGGGATGAATATTACACTGGTGATCATGCATTTACGGCAGTTTAACACTTTAGAGTGTCATGTTTATGAAATAAGCAGGTAAATTGTATGTTTGATCATTAGAGATTGCAGGTAATTATTGCCAAGTAGCCACCTGGTTATTTCCTGAGGGCACTGTAAAAGCATGTTTATCCTAAATGTTCTCTGTAAAGAGTAGTTGTCTTTTGGAATTCACTCCTGAAATGGGAAACTACTGATGGTCATTCTGTTTTTCAAGGATCATCTTCAAGGTAATTTTGAAATGTAGCAACAAGGACTATCTCAAATAAAATGTTATCTTTGTTTCTGTTGTTACCTTCATTTGAATAAAAAAAAATGTTTTGCGTCAAACGGTATACATTTGATTATCTTTTTCCATCTGTAAACGTTTTCTGACATGCAGTGAGCAGGAGTAACCAGCAGAGGGAAATGTGTCCATTATAATTGAGCCACTAGAGAGCAGCGTAGTCCACTTACCACGCAGTCAGCACCCCAAAGCCTCTTTCCAGAATTGCCGATACTGAGTACTAACTGAATTGTTTTAAACGTACTACTCAGGTGTCCTTTCATGTTCCCAAATGAATCATATTTTTACAATGATGACAACCTCTCAAATATAATTCGTCAATAGCCAATATTGTTCCAAGCAGTTCACATCCAGAGACCCATAAAAAGTGAAATTGTTTTGTATTGTGGGACAGGGGGGTAATTCCATAAGCTATGGTTGTCTAAAAACATCAGTGTCAAATAAATTATTTTACAACAAGTGCTTGGAAATAAAGAAGCTGAGACACAAACTATATTACCATAAGTATATGACATTCATAGTGTCTAATATACTCTACCATGAGGGTTAGAATAATGTTAGAGGAGTCTGTCTGTCTGTAATGGTTTAGTAGACATGTTGTCCTTATAGGCCTAATGGTTCAGTATACATGCTGTCCTTATAGGCCTAATGGTTCAGTAAACATGCTGTCCTTATAGGCCTAATGGTTCAGTAGACATGCTGTGGTTATAGGTCTAATGATTCAGTAGGCATGCTGTCCTTATAGGTCTAATGGTTTAGTAGACATGCTGTCCTTATAGGCCTAATGGTTCAGTAGACATGCTGTCCTTATAGGCCTAATGGTTAAGTAGACATGCTGTCCTAATAGACCTAATGGTTCAGTAGACATGGTGTGGTTATAGGTCTAATGGTTCAGTAGACATGCTGTCCTTATAGGCCTAACGGTTCAGTAGACATGCTGTCCTTATAGGCCTAATGGTTCAGTAGACATGCTGTCCTTATAGACCTAATGGTTCAGTAGACATGCAGTCCTTATAGACCTAATGGTTCAGTAGACATGCTGTGGTTATAGGTCTAATGGTTCAGTAGACATGCTGTCCTTATAGGCCTAACGGTTCAGTAGACATGCTGTCCTTATAGGCCTAATGGTTCAGTTGACATGCTGTCCTTACCGGTCTAATGGTTCAGTAGACATGCTGTCCTTATAGGTCTAATGGTTCAGTAAACATGCTGTCCTTATAGACTTAATGGTTCAGTAGACATGCTGTGGTTGTAGGCATAATGGTTCAGTATACATGCTGTCCTTATAGACCTAATGGTTCAGTAGACATGCTGTCATTATAGGTCTAATGGTTCAGTAGGCATGCTGTGGTTATAGGTCTAATGGTTCAGTAGGCATGCTGTCCTTATAGACCTAATGGTTCAGTAGACATGCAGTCCTTATAGACCTAACGGTTCAGTAGACATGCTGTGGTTATAGGTCTAATGGTTCAGTAGACATGCTGTCCTTATAGGCCTAACGGTTCAGTAGACATGCTGTGGATATTGTTCTAATGGTTCAGTATACATGCTGTCCTTATAGACCTAATGGTTCAGTAGACATGCTGTCATTATAGGTCTAATGGTTCAGTAGGCATGCTGTGGTTATAGGTCTAATGGTTCAGTAGGCATGCTGTCCTTATAGACCTAATGGTTCAGTAGACATGCAGTCCTTATAGGCCTAACGGTTCAGTAGACATGCTGTCCTTATAGGCCTAATGGTTCAGTTGACATGCTGTCCTTACCGGTCTAATGGTTCAGTAGGCATGCTGTCCTTATAGGTCTAATGGTTCAGTAAACATGCTGTGGTTATAGTTCTAATGGTTCAGTATACATACTGTCCTTATAGGCCCAATGGTTCAGTATACATGCTGTCCTTATAGGCCTAATGGTTCAGTAGACATGCTGTGGTTATAGTTCTAATGGTTCAGTATACATGCTGTCCTTATAGGCCCAATGGTTCAGTAGACATGCTGTGGTTATAGGTCTAATGGTTCAGTAGACATGCTGTCCTTATAGGTCTAATGGTTCAGTAGACATGCTGTCCTTATAGGTCTAATGGTTCAGTATACATGCTGTCCTTATAGGCCCAATGGTTCAGTAGACATGCTGTGGTTATAGGCCTAATGGTTCAGTAGACATGCTGTCCTTATAGGTCTAATGGTTCAGTATACATGCTGTCCTTATAGGTCTAATGGTTCAGTAGACATGCTGTCCTTATAGGTCTAATGGTTCAGTAGACATGCTGTCCTTATAGGTCTAATGGTTCAGTATACATGCTGTCCTTATAGGCCCAATGGTTCAGTAGACATGCTGTGGTTATAGGCCTAATGGTTCAGTAGACATGCTGTTCTTATAGGTCTAATGGTTCAGTATACATGCTGTCCTTATAGGTCTAATGGTTCAGTAGACATGCTGTCCTTATAGGTCTAATGGTTCAGTAGACATGCTGTCCTTAAAGACCTAATGGTTTAGTAGACATGCTGTCCTTATAGACCTAATGGTTCAGTTGACATGCTGTCCTTATAGATCTAATGGTTCAGTAGACATGCTGTGGTTATAGGTCTAATGGTTCAGTAGGCATGCTGTCCTTATAGGTCTAATGGTTCAGTAGACATGCTGTCCTTATAGACCTAATGGTTCAGTAGACATGCTGTCCTTATAGGCCTAATGGTTCAGTAGACATGCTGTCCTTATAGACCTAATGGTTCAGTATACATGCTGTCCTTATAGGTCTAATGGTTCAGTAGACATGCTGTCCTTATAGGTCTAATGGTTCAGTAGACATGCTGTCCTTAAAGACCTAATGGTTTAGTAGACATGCTGTCCTTATAGGCCTAATGGTTCAGTAGACATGCTGTGGTTTTAGGTCTAATGGTTCAGTAGGCATGCTGTCCTTATAGGTCTAATGGTTCAGTAGACATTATGTCCTTATAGACCTAATGGTTTAGTAGACATGCTGTCCTTATAGGCCTAATGGTTCAGTAGACGTGCTGTCCTTATAGGCCTAACGGTTCAGTAGACATGCTGTGGATATTGTTCTAATGGTTCAGTATACATGCTGTCCTTATAGGTCTAATGGTTCAGTAGACATGCAGTCCTTATAAGTCTAATGGTTCAGTAGACATGCTGTGGTTATAGTTCTAATGGTTCAGTATACATGCTGTCCTTATAGGCCTAATGGTTCAGTAGACATGCTGTGGTTATAGTTCTAATGGTTCAGTATACATGCTGTCCTTATAGGCCCAATGGTTCAGTATACATGCTGTCCTTATAGGCCTAATGGTTCAGTAGACATGCTGTGGTTATAGATCTAATGGTTCAGTATACATGCTGTCCTTATAGGCCCAATGGTTCAGTAGACATGCTGTGGTTATAGGCCTAATGGTTCAGTAGACATGCTGTCCTTATAGGTCTAATGGTTCAGTAGACATGCTGTCCTTATAGGTCTAATGGTTCAGTAGACATGCTGTCCTTATAGGTCTAATGGTTCAGTAGACATGCTGTCCTTATAGGTCTAATGGTTCAGTATACATGCTGTCCTTATAGGCCCAATGGTTCAGTAGACATGCTGTGGTTATAGGCCTAATGGTTCAGTAGACATGCTGTCCTTATAGGTCTAATGGTTCAGTAGACATGCTGTCCTTATAGGCCCAATGGGTCAGTAGACATGCTGTCCTTATAGGTCTAATGGTTCAGTATACATGCTGTCCTTATAGGTCTAATGGTTCAGTATACATGCTGTCCTTATAGGTCTAATGGTTCAGTAGACATGCTGTCCTTATAGGTCTAATGGTTCAGTAGACATGCTGTCCTTATAAGTCTAATGGTTCAGTAGACATGCTGTCCTTATAGGTCTAATGATTCAGTAGGCATGCTGTCCTTATAGGTCTAATGGTTCAGTAGACATGCTGTCCTTAAAGACCTAATGGTTTAGTAGACATGCTGTCCTTATAGGCCTAATGGTTCAGTAGACATGCTGTCCTTATAGGCCTAATGGTTCAGTAGACATGCTGTCTTTATAAGTCTAATGGTTCAGTAGACATGCTGTCCTTATAGGTCTAATGATTCAGTAGGCATGCTGTCCTTATAAGTCTAATGGTTCAGTAGACATGCTGTCCTTATAGATCTAATGATTCAGTAGGCATGCTGTCCTTATAGGTCTAATGGTTCAGTAGACATGCTGTCCTTAAAGACCTAATGGTTTAGTAGACATGCTGTCCTTATAGGCCTAATGGTTCAGTAGACATGCTGTCCTTATAGGCCTAATGGTTCAGTAGACATGCTGTCCTTATAGACCTAATGGTTCAGTAGTCATGCTGTCCTTATAGGTCTAATGGTTCAGTAGACATGCTGTCCTTATAGGTCTAATGGTTCAGTAGACATGCTGTCCTTATAGGTCTAATGGTTCAGTATACATGCTGTCCTTATAGGCCCAATGGTTCAGTAGACATGCTGTGGTTATAGGTCTAATGATTCAGTAGGCATGCTGTCCTTATAGGTCTAATGGTTCAGTAGACATGCTGTGGTTATAGGCCTAATGGTTCAGTAGACATGCTGTCCTTATAGGCCTAATGGTTCAGTAGACATGCTTTCCTTATAGGTCTAATGGTTCAGTATACATGCTGTCCTTATAGGTCTAATGGTTCAGTAGACATGCTGTCCTTATAGGTCTAATGATTCAGTAGACATGCTGTCCTTATAGACCTAATGGTTCAGTAGACATGCTGTCCTTATAGGCCTAATGGTTCAGTAGACATGCTGTCCTTATAGACCTAATGGTTCAGTAGACATGGTGTGGTTATAGGTCTAATGGTTCAGTAGACATGATGTCCTTATAGGCCTAACGGTTCAGTAGACATGCTGTCCTTATAGGCCTAATAGTTCAGTTGACATGCTGTCCTTACCGGTCTAATGGTTCAGTAGACATGCTGTTCTTATAGGTCTAACTGTTCAGTAGACATGCTGTCCTTATAGGTCTAATGGTTCAGTAGACATGCTGTCCTTATAGGTCTAATGGTTCAGTAGACATGCTGTCCTTATAGGTCTAATGGTTCAGTATACATGCTGTCCTTATAGGCCCAATGGTTCAGTAGACATGCTGTGGTTATAGGCCTAATGGTTCAGTAGACATGCTGTCCTTATAGGCCTAATGGTTCAGTAGACATGCTGTCCTTATAGGCCTAATGGTTCAGTAGACATGCTGTCCTTATAGGTCTAATGGTTCAGTAGACATGCTGTCCTTATAGGTCTAATGGTTCAGTAGACATGCTGTGGTTATAGGTCTAATGATTCAGTAGACATGCTGTCCTTATAGACCTAATGGTTTAGTAGACATGCTGTCCTTATAGGCCTAATGGTTCAGTAGACATGCTGTCCTTATAGGCCTAATGGTTCAGTAGACATGCTGTCCTTATAGGCCTAATGGTTCAGTAGACATGCTGTGGTTATAGGTCTAATGGTTCAGTAGACATGCTGTCCTTATAGGCCTAACGGTTCAGTAGACATGCTGTCCTTATAGGCCTAATGGTTCAGTTGACATGCTGTCCTTACCGGTCTAATGGTTCAGTAGACATGCTGTCCTTATAGGTCTAATGGTTCAGTAAACATGCTGTCCTTATAGACTTAATGGTTCAGTAGACATGCTGTGGTTGTAGGCATAATGGTTCAGTATACATGCTGTCCTTATAGGCCTAATGGTTCAGTAGACATGCTGTGGTTATAGTTCTAATGGTTCAGTATACATGCTGTCCTTATAGGCCCAATGGTTCAGTAGACATGCTGTGGTTATAGGTCTAATGGTTCAGTAGACATGCTGTCCTTATAGGTCTAATGGTTCAGTAGACATGCTGTCCTTATAGGTCTAATGGTTCAGTAGACATGCTGTCCTTATAGGCCCAATGGTTCAGTAGACATGCTGTGGTTATAGGCCTAATGGTTCAGTAGACATGCTGTCCTTATAGGTCTAATGGTTCAGTATACATGCTGTCCTTATAGGTCTAATGGTTCAGTAGACATGCTGTCCTTATAGGTCTAATGGTTCAGTAGACATGCTGTCCTTATAGGTCTAATGGTTCAGTAGACATGCTGTCCTTATAGGTCTAATGGTTCAGTAGACATGCTGTCCTTATAGGTCTAATGGTTCAGTAGACATGCTGTCCTTATAGGTCTAATGGTTCAGTATACATGCTGTCCTTATAGGCCCAATGGTTCAGTAGACATGCTGTGGTTATAGGCCTAATGGTTCAGTAGACATGCTGTTCTTATAGGTCTAATGGTTCAGTATACATGCTGTCCTTATAGGTCTAATGGTTCAGTAGACATGCTGTCCTTATAGGTCTAATGGTTCAGTAGACATGCTGTCCTTAAAGACCTAATGGTTTAGTAGACATGCTGTCCTTATAGACCTAATGGTTCAGTTGACATGCTGTCCTTATAGATCTAATGGTTCAGTAGACATGCTGTGGTTATAGGTCTAATGGTTCAGTAGGCATGCTGTCCTTATAGGTCTAATGGTTCAGTAGACATGCTGTCCTTATAGACCTAATGGTTCAGTAGACATGCTGTCCTTATAGGCCTAATGGTTCAGTAGACATGCTGTCCTTATAGACCTAATGGTTCAGTATACATGCTGTCCTTATAGGTCTAATGGTTCAGTAGACATGCTGTCCTTATAGGTCTAATGGTTCAGTAGACATGCTGTCCTTAAAGACCTAATGGTTTAGTAGACATGCTGTCCTTATAGGCCTAATGGTTCAGTAGACATGCTGTGGTTTTAGGTCTAATGGTTCAGTAGGCATGCTGTCCTTATAGGTCTAATGGTTCAGTAGACATTATGTCCTTATAGACCTAATGGTTTAGTAGACATGCTGTCCTTATAGGCCTAATGGTTCAGTAGACATGCTGTCCTTATAGACCTAATGGTTCAGTAGACATGCTGTCTTTATAGACCTAGCGGTTCAGTAGACATGCTGTGGTTATACGTCTAATGGTTCAGTAGACATGCTGTCCTTATAGGCCTAACGGTTCAGTAGACATGCTGTGGATATTGTTCTAATGGTTCAGTATACATGCTGTCCTTATAGGTCTAATGGTTCAGTAGACATGCAGTCCTTATAAGTCTAATGGTTCAGTAGACATGCTGTGGTTATAGTTCTAATGGTTCAGTATACATGCTGTCCTTATAGGCCTAATGGTTCAGTAGACATGCTGTGGTTATAGTTCTAATGGTTCAGTATACATGCTGTCCTTATAGGCCCAATGGTTCAGTATACATGCTGTCCTTATAGGCCTAATGGTTCAGTAGACATGCTGTGGTTATAGATCTAATGGTTCAGTATACATGCTGTCCTTATAGGCCCAATGGTTCAGTAGACATGCTGTGGTTATAGGCCTAATGGTTCAGTAGACATGCTGTCCTTATAGGTCTAATGGTTCAGTAGACATGCTGTCCTTATAGGTCTAATGGTTCAGTAGACATGCTGTCCTTATAGGTCTAATGGTTCAGTAGACATGCTGTCCTTATAGGTCTAATGGTTCAGTATACATGCTGTCCTTATAGGCCCAATGGTTCAGTAGACATGCTGTGGTTATAGGCCTAATGGTTCAGTAGACATGCTGTCCTTATAGGTCTAATGGTTCAGTATACATGCTGTCCTTATAGGTCTAATGGTTCAGTAGACATGCTGTCCTTATAGGCCTAATGGTTCAGTAGACATGCTGTCCTTAAAGACCTAATGGTTCAGTAGACATGCTGTCCTAATAGGCCTAATGGTTCAGTAGACATGCTGTCCTTATAGGTCTAATGGTTCAGTAGACATGCTGTGGTTGTAGGTCTAATGGTTCAGTATACATGCTGTCCTTATAGGCCCAATGGGTCAGTAGACATGCTGTCCTTATAGGTCTAATGGTTCAGTATACATGCTGTCCTTATAGGTCTAATGGTTCAGTATACATGCTGTCCTTATAGGTCTAATGGTTCAGTAGACATGCTGTCCTTATAGGTCTAATGGTTCAGTAGACATGCTGTCCTTATAAGTCTAATGGTTCAGTAGACATGCTGTCCTTATAGGTCTAATGATTCAGTAGGCATGCTGTCCTTATAGGTCTAATGGTTCAGTAGACATGCTGTCCTTAAAGACCTAATGGTTTAGTAGACATGCTGTCCTTATAGGCCTAATGGTTCAGTAGACATGCTGTCCTTATAGGCCTAATGGTTCAGTAGACATGCTGTCCTTATAAGTCTAATGGTTCAGTAGACATGCTGTCCTTATAGGTCTAATGATTCAGTAGGCATGCTGTCCTTATAGGTCTAATGGTTCAGTAGACATGCTGTCCTTAAAGACCTAATGGTTTAGTAGACATGCTGTCCTTATAGGCCTAATGGTTCAGTAGACATGCTGTCCTTATAGGCCTAATGGTTCAGTAGACATGCTGTCCTTATAGACCTAATGGTTCAGTAGTCATGCTGTCCTTATAGGTCTAATGGTTCAGTAGACATGCTGTCCTTATAGGTCTAATGGTTCAGTAGACATGCTGTCCTTATAGGTCTAATGGTTCAGTATACATGCTGTCCTTATAGGCCCAATGGTTCAGTAGACATGCTGTGGTTATAGGTCTAATGGTTCAGTAGGCATGCTGTCCTTATAGGTCTAATGGTTCAGTAGACATGCTGTGGTTATAGGCCTAATGGTTCAGTAGACATGCTGTCCTTATAGGCCTAATGGTTCAGTAGACATGCTTTCCTTATAGGTCTAATGGTTCAGTATACATGCTGTCCTTATAGGTCTAATGGTTCAGTAGACATGCTGTCCTTATAGGTCTAATGATTCAGTAGACATGCTGTCCTTATAGGTCTAATGGTTCAGTAGACATGCTGTCCTTATAGGTCTAATGATTCAGTAGGCATGCTGTCCTTATAGGTCTAATGGTTCAGTAGACATGCTGTCCTTATAGACCTAATGGTTCAGTAGACATGCTGTCCTTATAGGCCTAATGGTTCAGTAGACATGCTGTCCTTATAGACCTAATGGTTCAGTAGACATGGTGTGGTTATAGGTCTAATGGTTCAGTAGACATGATGTCCTTATAGGCCTAACGGTTCAGTAGACATGCTGTCCTTATAGGCCTAATAGTTCAGTTGACATGCTGTCCTTACCGGTCTAATGGTTCAGTAGACATGCTGTTCTTTTAAGGTCTAATGGTTCAGTAGACATGCTGTCCTTATAGGTCTAATGGTTCAGTAGACATGCTGTCCTTATAGGTCTAATGGTTCAGTAGACATGCTGTGGTTATAGGTCTAATGATTCAGTAGACATGCTGTCCTTATAGACCTAATGGTTCAGTAGACATGCAGTCCTTATAGACCTAATGGTTCAGTAGACATGCTGTGGTTATAGGTCTAATGGTTCAGTAGACATGCTGTCCTTATAGGCCCTAACGGGTCAGTAGACATGCTGTCCTTATAGGCCTAATGGTTCTTTGACATGCTGTCATGCAGTCTAATGGTTCAGTAGACATGCTGTCCTTATAGGTCTAATGGTTCCAGTAAACATGCTGTCATATAGACTTAATGGTTCAGTAGACATGCTGTGGTTATAGGTCTAATGGTTCAGTAGACATGCTGTCCTTATAGGCCTAACGTTTCCAGTAGACATGCTGTCCTTAAAAGACCTAATGGTTTAGTAGACATGCTGTCCTTATAGGCCTAATGGTTCAGTAGACATGCTGTCCTTATAGGCCCTAATGGTACAATAGACATGCTGTCCTTATAGACCTAATGGTTCAGTAGACATGCTGTCCTTATAGGTCTAATGGTTCAGTAGACATGCTGTCCTTATAGGTCTAATGGTTCAGTAGACATGCTGTCCTTATAGGTCTAATGGTTCAGTATACATGCTGTCCTTATAGGCCCAATGGTTCAGTATACATGCTGTGGTTATAGGTCTAATGGTTCAGTAGACATGTTGTCCTTATAGGTCTAATGGTTCAGTATACATGCTGTCATATAGGCCTAATGGTTCAGTAGACATGCTGTCCTTATAGACCTAATGGTTCAGTAGACATGCAGTCCTTATAGACCTAGCTTGGTTCCAGTAGACATGCTGTGGTTATAGGTCTAATGGTTCAGTAGACATGCTGTCCTTATAGGCCTAACGGTTCCAGTAGACATGCTGTCCTTATAGGCCTAATGGTTCAGTTGACATGCTGTCCTTACCGGTCTAATGGTTCAGTATACATGCTGTCCTTATAGGTCTAATGGTTCAGTAGACATGCAGTCAGTCCTTATCGTCTAATGGTTCAGTAGACATGCTGTGGTTATAGGTCTAATGGTTCAGTATACATGCTGTCCTTATAGGCCCAATGGTTCCAGTAGACATGCTGTGGTTATAGGCCTAATGGTTCAGTAGACATGCTGTCCTTATAGGTCTAATGGTTCAGTATACATGCTGTCCTTATAGGTCTAATGGTTCAGTAGACATGCTGTCCTTATAGGTCTAATGGTTCAGTAGACATGCTGTCCTTATAGGTCTAATGGTTCAGTAGACATGCTGTGGTTATAGGTCTAATGATTCAGTAGGCATGCTGTCCTTATAAGGTCTAATGGTTCAGTAGACATGCTGTCATATAGACCTAATGGTTTAGTAGACATGCTGTCATATAGGCCTAATGGTTCAGTAGACATGCTGTCCTTATAGGCCTAATGGTTCAGTAGACATGCTGTCCTTATAGACCTAATGGTTCAGTAGACATGGTGTGGTTATAGGTCTAATGGTTCCAGTAGACATGCTGTCCTTATAGGCCCTAACGGTTCAGTAGACATGCTGTCCTTATAGGCCTAATGGTTCAGTTGACATGCTGTCCTTATCGGTCTAACGGTTCAGTAGACATGCTGTCCTTATAGGCCTAATGGTTCAGTTGACATGCTGTCCTTATAGGCCTAATGGTTCAGTTGACATGCTGTCCTTACCGGTCTAATGGTTCAGTAGACATGCTGTTCTTATAGGTCTAATGGTTCAGTAGACATGCTGTCATATAGGTCTAATGGTTCAGTAGACATGCTGTCATATACCTAATGGTTCAGTAGACATGCTGTGGTTGTAGGCCTAATGGTTCAGTAGACATGCTGTCCTTATAGACCTAATGGTTCAGTAGACATGCTGTGGTTGTAGGCCTAATGGTTCAGTAAACATGCTGTCCTTATAGACTTAATGGTTCAGTAGACATGCTGTGGTTATAGGCCTAATGGTTCAGTAGACATGCTGTCATATAGACCTAATGGTTCAGTAGACATGCTGTCCTTATAGGTCTAATGGTTCAGTAGACATGCTGTGGTTATAGGTCTAATGGTTCAAGTAGGCATGCTGTCCTTATAGATCTAATGGTTCAGTAGACATGCTGTCCTTATAGACCTAATGGTTTAGTAGACATGCTGTCCTTATAGGCCTAATGGTTCAGTAGACATGCTGTCATATAGACCTAATGGTTCAGTAGACATGCAGTCCTTATACACCCCTAATGGTTCAGTAGACATGCTGTGGTTATAGGTCTAATGGTTCAGTAGACATGCTGTCCTTATAGGCTATGGTCAGTAGACATGCTGTCCTTATAGGCCTAATGGTTCTTTTGACATGCTGTCCTTACCGGTCTAATGGTTCAGTAGACATGCTGTCCTTATAGGTCTAATGGTTCAGTAAACATGCTGTCCTTATAGACTTAATGGTTCAGTAGACATGCTGTGGTTATAGGTCTAATGGTTCAGTAGACATGCTGTCCTTATAGGCCTAACGTTTCAGTAGACATGCTGTCCTTAAAGACCTAATGGTTTAGTAGACATGCTGTCCTTATAGGCCTAATGGTTCAGTAGACATGCTGTCCTTATAGGCCTAATGGTACAGTAGACATGCTGTCCTTATAGACCTAATGGTTCAGTAGACATGCTGTCCTTATAGGTCTAATGGTTCAGTAGACATGCTGTCCTTATAGGTCTAATGGTTCAGTAGACATGCTGTCCTTATAGGTCTAATGGTTCAGTATACATGCTGTCCTTATAGGCCCAATGGTTCAGTATACATGCTGTGGTTATAGGTCTAATGGTTCAGTAGACATGTTGTCCTTATAGGTCTAATGGTTCAGTATACATGCTGTCCTTATAGGCCTAATGGTTCAGTAGACATGCTGTCCTTATAGACCTAATGGTTCAGTAGACATGCAGTCCTTATAGACCTAACGGTTCAGTAGACATGCTGTGGTTATAGGTCTAATGGTTCAGTAGACATGCTGTCCTTATAGGCCTAACGGTTCAGTAGACATGCTGTCCTTATAGGCCTAATGGTTCAGTTGACATGCTGTCCTTACCGGTCTAATGGTTCAGTATACATGCTGTCCTTATAGGTCTAATGGTTCAGTAGACATGCAGTCCTTATACGTCTAATGGTTCAGTAGACATGCTGTGGTTATAGGTCTAATGGTTCAGTATACATGCTGTCCTTATAGGCCCAATGGTTCAGTAGACATGCTGTGGTTATAGGCCTAATGGTTCAGTAGACATGCTGTCCTTATAGGTCTAATGGTTCAGTATACATGCTGTCCTTATAGGTCTAATGGTTCAGTAGACATGCTGTCCTTATAGGTCTAATGGTTCAGTAGACATGCTGTCCTTATAGGTCTAATGGTTCAGTAGACATGCTGTGGTTATAGGTCTAATGATTCAGTAGGCATGCTGTCCTTATAGGTCTAATGGTTCAGTAGACATGCTGTCCTTATAGACCTAATGGTTTAGTAGACATGCTGTCCTTATAGGCCTAATGGTTCAGTAGACATGCTGTCCTTATAGGCCTAATGGTTCAGTAGACATGCTGTCCTTATAGACCTAATGGTTCAGTAGACATGGTGTGGTTATAGGTCTAATGGTTCAGTAGACATGCTGTCCTTATAGGCCTAACGGTTCAGTAGACATGCTGTCCTTATAGGCCTAATGGTTCAGTTGACATGCTGTCCTTATCGGTCTAACGGTTCAGTAGACATGCTGTCCTTATAGGCCTAATGGTTCAGTTGACATGCTGTCCTTATAGGCCTAATGGTTCAGTTGACATGCTGTCCTTACCGGTCTAATGGTTCAGTAGACATGCTGTTCTTATAGGTCTAATGGTTCAGTAGACATGCTGTCCTTATAGGTCTAATGGTTCAGTAGACATGCTGTCCTTATATACCTAATGGTTCAGTAGACATGCTGTGGTTGTAGGCCTAATGGTTCAGTAGACATGCTGTCCTTATAGACCTAATGGTTCAGTAGACATGCTGTGGTTGTAGGCCTAATGGTTCAGTAAACATGCTGTCCTTATAGACTTAATGGTTCAGTAGACATGCTGTGGTTATAGGCCTAATGGTTCAGTAGACATGCTGTCCTTATAGACCTAATGGTTCAGTAGACATGCTGTCCTTTATAGGTCTAATGGTTCAGTAGACATGCTGTGGTTATAGGTCTAATGGTTCAGTAGGCATGCTGTCCTTATAGGTCTAATGGTTCAGTAGACATGCTGTCCTTATAGACCTAATGGTTTAGTAGACATGCTGTCCTTATAGGCCTAATGGTTCAGTAGACATGCTGTCCTTATAGACCTAATGGTTCAGTAGACATGCAGTCCTTATACACCTAATGGTTCAGTAGACATGCTGTGGTTATAGGTCTAATGGTTCAGTAGACATGCTGTCCTTATAGGCCTAACGGGTCAGTAGACATGCTGTCCTTATAGGCCTAATGGTTCAGTTGACATGCTGTCCTTACCGGTCTAATGGTTCAGTAGACATGCTGTCCTTATAGGTCTAATGGTTCAGTAAACATGCTGTCCTTATGGACTTAATGGTTCAGTAGACATGCTGTGGTTATAGGTCTAATGGTTCAGTAGACATGCTGTCCTTATAGGCCTAACGTTTCAGTAGACATGCTGTCCTTAAAGACCTAATGGTTTAGTAGACATGCTGTCCTTATAGGCCTAATGGTTCAGTAGACATGCTGTCCTTATAGGCCTAATGGTACAGTAGACATGCTGTCCTTATAGACCTAATGGTTCAGTAGACATGCTGTCCTTTTAGGTCTAATGGTTCAGTAGACATGCTGTCCTTATAGGTCTAATGGTTCAGTAGACATGCTGTCCTTTATAGGTCTAATGGTTCAGTATACATGCTGTCCTTATAGGCCCAATGGTTCAGTATACATGCTGTGGTTATAGGTCTAATGGTTCAGTAGACATGTTGTCCTTATAGGTCTAATGGTTCAGTATACATGCTGTCCTTATAGGCCTAATGGTTCAGTAGACATGCTGTCCTTATAGACCTAATGGTTCAGTAGACATGCAGTCCTTATAGACCTAACGGTTCAGTAGACATGCTGTGGTTATAGGTCTAATGGTTCAGTAGACATGCTGTCCTTATAGGCCTAACGGTTCAGTAGACATGCTGTCCTTATAGGCCTAATGGTTCAGTTGACATGCTGTCCTTACCGGTCTAATGGTTCAGTAGACATGCTGTCCTTATAGGTCTAATGGTTCAGTAGACATGCTGTCCTTATAGGTCTAATGGTTCAGTAGACATGCTGTCCTTATAGGTCTAATGGTTCAGTAGACATGCTGTCCTTATAGACCTAATGGTTCAGTAGACATGCTGTGGTTGTAGGACTAATGATTCAGTAGACATGCTGTCCTTATAGACCTAATGGTTCAGTAGACATGCTGTGGTTGTGGCCTAATGGTTCAGTAGACATGCTGTCCTTATAGACCTAATGGTTCAGTAGACATGCTGTGGTTGTAGGCCTAATGGTTCAGTTGACATGCTGTCCTTACCGGTCTAATGGTTCAGTATACATGCTGTCCTTATAGGTCTAATGGTTCAGTAGACATGCAGTCCTTATAGGCCTAATGGTTCAGTTGACATGCTGTCCTTACCGGTCTAATGGTTCAGTATACATGCTGTCCTTATAGGTCTAATGGTTCAGTAGACATGCAGTCCTTATACGTCTAATGGTTCAGTAGACATGCTGTGGTTATAGGTCTAATGGTTCAGTATACATGCTGTCCTTATAGGCCCAATGGTTCAGTAGACATGCTGTGGTTATAGGCCTAATGGTTCAGTCGACATGCTGTCCTTATAGGTCTAATGGTTCAGTATACATGCTGTCCTTATAGGTCTAATGGTTCAGTAGACATGCTGTCCTTATAGGTCTAATGGTTGAGTAGACATGCTGTCCTTATAGGTCTAATGGTTCAGTAGACATGCTGTCCTTATAGGTCTAATGGTTCAGTAGACATGCTGTCCTTATAGGTCTAATGGTTCAGTATACATGCTGTCCTTATAGGCCCAATGGTTCAGTATACATGCTGTGGTTATAGGTCTAATGGTTCAGTAGACATGTTGTCCTTATAGGTCTAATGGTTCAGTATACATGCTGTCCTTATAGGCCTAATGGTTCAGTAGACATGCTGTCCTTATAGACCTAATGGTTCAGTAGACATGCAGTCCTTATAGACCTAACGGTTCAGTAGACATGCTGTGGTTATAGGTCTAATGGTTCAGTAGACATGCTGTCCTTATAGGCCTAACGGTTCAGTAGACATGCTGTCCTTATAGGCCTAATGGTTCAGTTGACATGCTGTCCTTACCGGTCTAATGGTTCAGTATACATGCTGTCCTTATAGGTCTAATGGTTCAGTAGACATGCAGTCCTTATAATGTCTAATGGTTCAGTAGACATGCTGTGGTTATAGGTCTAATGGTTCAGTATACATGCTGTCCTTATAGGCCCAATGGTTCAGTAGACATGCTGTGGTTATAGGCCTAATGGTTCAGTAGACATGCTGTCCTTATAGGTCTAATGGTTCAGTATACATGCTGTCCTTTATAGGTCTAATGGTTCAGTAGACATGCTGTCCTTATAGGTCTAATGGTTCAGTAGACATGCTGTCCTTATAGGTCTAATGGTTCAGTAGACATGCTGTGGTTATAGGTCTAATGATTCAGTAGGCATGCTGTCCTTATAGGTCTAATGGTTCAGTAGACATGCTGTCCTTATAGACCTAATGGTTCAGTAGACATGCTGTCCTTATAGGCCTAATGGTTCAGTAGACATGCTGTCCTTATAGGCCTAATGGTTCAGTAGACATGCTGTCCTTATAGACCTAATGGTTCAGCAGACATGGTGTGGTTATAGGTCTAATGGTTCAGTAGACATGCTGTCCTTATAGGCCTAACGGTTCAGTAGACATGCTGTCCTTATAGGCCTAATGGTTCAGTTGACATGCTGTCCTTACCGGTCTAATGGTTCAGTAGACATGCTGTTCTTATAGGTCTAATGGTTCAGTAGACATGCTGTCCTTATAGGTCTAATGGTTCAGTAGACATGCTGTCCTTATATACCTAATGGTTCAGTAGACATGCTGTGGTTGTAGGCCTAATGGTTCAGTAGACATGCTGTCCTTATAGACCTAATGGTTCAGTAGACATGCTGTGGTTGTAGGCCTAATGGTTCAGTAAACATGCTGTCCTTATAGACTTAATGGTTCAGTAGACATGCTGTGGTTATAGGCCTAATGGTTCAGTAGACATGCTGTCCTTATAGACCTAACGTTTCAGTAGACATGCTGTCCTTAAAGACCTAATGGTTTAGTAGACATGCTGTGGTTATAGGTCTAATGGTTCAGTAGGCATGCTGTCCTTATAGGTCTAATGGTTCAGTAGACATGCTGTCCTTATAGACCTAATGGTTTAGTAGAAATGCTGTCCTTATAGGCCTAATGGTTCAGTAGACATGCTGTCCTTATAGACCTAATGGTTCAGTAGACATGCAGTCCTTATAGACCTAATGGTTCAGTAGACATGCTGTGGTTATAGGTCTAATGGTTCAGTAGACATGCTGTCCTTATAGGCCTAACGGGTCAGTAGACATGCTGTCCTTATAGGCCTAATGGTTCAGTTGACATGCTGTCCTTACCGGTCTAATGGTTCAGTAGACATGCTGTCCTTATAGGTCTAATGGTTCAGTAAACATGCTGTCCTTATAGACTTAATGGTTCAGTAGACATGCTGTGGTTATAGGTCTAATGGTTCAGTAGACATGCTGTCCTTATAGGCCTAACGTTTCAGTAGACATGCTGTCAAATCAAAATCAAATTCAAATCAAATTTTATTTGTCACATACACATGGTTAGCAGATGTTAATGCGAGTGTAGCGAAATGCTTGTGCTTCTAGTTCCGACCATGCAGTAGTATCTAAGAAGTAATCTAACAAATTCACAACAACTACCTTATACACACAAGAGTAAAGGAATGAATACGAGTATGTACATATAAATATATGGATGAGCGATGGCTGACCGGCATAGGCAAGATGCAGTAGATGGTATGGAGTACAGTATATACACATATATATGAGATGAGTAATGTAGGATATGTAAACATTATATAAATGGCATTGTTTAAAGTGGCTAGTGATACATTATTTCATCCAATTATAATTATTAAAGTGGCTAGAGATTTGGGTCGATGACCGAACGGCATAGGCAAGATACAGTAGATGGTTTAGAGTACAGTGTATACATTTGATATGAGTATGTCGGATACGTAAACATTATATACAAAATTGTTTAAAGTGGCTAGTGATACATTTGTTACATCCAATTCCTATGTATAAAGTGGCTAGAGATTTAAGTCAGTATGTTGGCAGCAGCCACTCAATGTTAGTGATGGCTGTTTAACAGTCTGATGGCCTTGAGGTAGAAGCTGTTTTTCAGTCTCTCGGTCCCAGCTTTGATGCACCTGTACTGACCTCGCCTTCTGGATGATAGCGGGGTGAACAGGCAGTGGCTCGGGTGGTTGTTGTCCTTGATGATCTTTTTGGCCTTTCTGTGACATCGGGTGGTGTAGGTGTCCTGGAGGGCAGGTAGTTTAACCCGGTGATGCGTTGTGCAGTCCTCACTACCCTCTGGAGAGCCTTACGGTTGTGGGCGGAGCAGTTGCCGTACCAGGCGGTGATACAGCCCGACAGGATGCTCTCGATTGTGCATCTGTAAAAGTTTGTGAGTGATTTTGGTGACAAGCCAAATTTCTTCAGCCTCCTGAGGTTGAAGAGGCGCTGTTGCGCCTTCTTTACCACGCTGTCTGTGTGGGTGGACCAATTCAGTTTGTCCGTGATGTACGCCGAGGAACTTAAAACTTTCCACCTTCTCCACTACTGTCCCCTCGATGTGGATAGGGGGGTGCTCCCTCTCCTGTTTCCTGAAGTCCACGATCATCTCCTTTGTTTTGTTGACATTGAGTGAGAGGTTATTTTCCTGACACCACACTCCGAGGGCCCTCACCTCCTCTCTGTAGGCCGCCTCGCCGTTGTTGGTAATCAAGCCTACCACTGTAGTGTCGTCAGCAAACTTGATGATTGAGTTGGATGCGTGCTTGGCCACGCAGTCATGGGTAAACAGGGAGTACAGGAGAGGGCTGAGAACGCACCCTTGTGGGGCCCCAGTGTTGAGGATCAGCGGGGTGGAGATGTTGTTTCCTACCCTCACCACCTGGGACCGACCCGTCAGGAAGTCCAGGACCCAGTTGCACAGGGCTGGGTCGAGACCAGGGTCTCGAGCTTAATGACGAGCTTGGAGGGAACTATGGTGTTAAATGCTGAGCTGTATAGGCCTAACGTTTCAGTAGACATGCTGTCCTTAAAGACCTAATGGTTTAGTAGACATGCTGTCCTTATAGGCCTAATGGTTCAGTAGACATGCTGTCCTTATAGGCCTAATGGTACAGTAGACATGCTGTCCTTATAGACCTAATGGTTCAGTAGACATGCTGTCCTTATAGGTCTAATGGTTCAGTAGACATGCTGTCCTTATAGGTCTAATGGTTCAGTAGACATGCTGTCCTTATAGGTCTAATGGTTCAGTATACATGCTGTCCTTTATAGGCCCAATGGTTCAGTATACATGCTGTGGTTATAGGTCTAATGGTTCCAGTAGACATGTTGTCCTTATAGGTCTAATGGTTCAGTATACATGCTGTCCTTATAGGCCTAATGGTTCAGTAGACATGCTGTCCTTATAGACCTAATGGTTCAGTAGACATGCAGTCCTTATAGACCTAACGGTTCAGTAGACATGCTGTGGTTATAGGTCTAATGGTTCAGTAGACATGCTGTCCTTATAGGCCTAACGGTTCAGTAGACATGCTGTCCTTATAGGCCTAATGGTTCAGTTGACATGCTGTCCTTACCGGTCTAATGGTTCAGTAGACATGCTGTCCTTATAGGTCTAATGGTTCAGTAGACATGCTGTCCTTATAGGTCTAATGGTTCAGTAGACATGCTGTCCTTATAGGTCTAATGGTTCAGTAGACATGCTGTCCTTATAGACCTAATGGTTCAGTAGACATGCTGTGGTTGTAGGCCTAATGGTTCAGTAGACATGCTGTCCTTATAGACCTAATGGTTCAGTAGACATGCTGTGGTTGTAGGCCTAATGGTTCAGTTGACATGCTGTCCTTACCGGTCTAATGGTTCAGTATACATGCTGTCCTTATAGGTCTAATGGTTCAGTAGACATGCAGTCCTTATAGGCCTAATGGTTCAGTTGACATGCTGTCCTTACCGGTCTAATGGTTCAGTATACATGCTGTCCTTATAGGTCTAATGGTTCAGTAGACATGCAGTCCTTATATCGCCTAATGGTTCAGTAGACATGCTGTGGTTATAGGTCTAATGGTTCAGTATACATGCTGTCCTTATAGGCCCAATGGTTCAGTAGACATGCTGTGGTTATAGGCCTAATGGTTCAGTCGACATGCTGTCCTTATAGGTCTAATGGTTCAGTATACATGCTGTCCTTATAGGTCTAATAGTTCAGTAGACATGCTGTCCTTATAGGTCTAATGGTTCAGTAGACATGCTGTCCTTATAGGTCTAATGGTTCAGTAGACATGGTGTGGTTATAGGTCTAATGGTTCAGTAGACATGCTGTCCTTATAGGCCTAACGGTTCAGTAGACATGCTGTCCTTATAGGCCTAATGGTTCAGTTGACATGCTGTCCTTACCGGTCTAATGGTTCAGTAGACATGCTGTTCTTATAGGTCTAATGGTTCAGTAGACATGCTGTCCTTATAGGTCTAATGGTTCAGTAGACATGCTGTCCTTATATACCTAATGGTTCAGTAGACATGCTGTGGTTGTAGGCCTAATGGTTCAGTAGACATGCTGTCCTTATAGACCTAATGGTTCAGTAGACATGCTGTGGTTGTAGGCCTAATGGTTCAGTAAACATGCTGTCCTTATAGACTTAATGGTTCAGTAGACATGCTGTGGTTATAGGCCTAATGGTTCAGTAGACATGCTGTCCTTATAGACCTAATGGTTCAGTAGACATGCTGTCCTTATAGGTCTAATGGTTCAGTAGACATGCTGTGGTTATAGGTCTAATGGTTCAGTAGGCATGCTGTCCTTATAGGTCTAATGGTTCAGTAGACATGCTGTCCTTATAGACCTAATGGTTCAGTAGACATGCTGTGGTTGTAGGCCTAATGGTTCAGTAGACATGCTGTCCTTATAGACCTAATGGTTCAGTAGACATGCTGTGGTTGTAGGCCTAATGGTTCAGTTGACATGCTGTCCTTACCGGTCTAATGGTTCAGTATACATGCTGTCCTTATAGGTCTAATGGTTCAGTAGACATGCAGTCCTTATAGGCCTAATGGTTCAGTTGACATGCTGTCCTTACCGGTCTAATGGTTCAGTATACATGCTGTCCTTATAGGTCTAATGGTTCAGTAGACATGCAGTCCTTATACGTCTAATGGTTCAGTAGACATGCTTTGGTTATAGGTCTAATGGTTCAGTATACATGCTGTCCTTATAGGCCCAATGGTTCAGTAGACATGCTGTGGTTATAGGCCTAATGGTTCAGTCGACATGCTGTCCTTATAGGTCTAATGGTTCAGTATACATGCTGTCCTTATAGGTCTAATGGTTCAGTAGACATGCTGTCCTTATAGGTCTAATGGTTCAGTAGACATGCTGTCCTTATAAGTCTAATGGTTCAGTAGACATGCTGTCCTTATAGGTCTAATGATTCAGTAGGCATGCTGTCCTTATAGGTCTAATGGTTCAGTAGACATGCTGTCCTTAAAGACCTAATGGTTTAGTAGACATGCTGTCCTTATAGGCCTAATGGTTCAGTAGACATGCTGTCCTTATAGGCCTAATGGTTCAGTAGACATGCTGTCCTTATAGGCCTAATGGTTCAGTAGACATGCTGTCCTTATAAGTCTAATGGTTCAGTAGACATGCTGTCCTTATAGGTCTAATGATTCAGTAGGCATGCTGTCCTTATAGGTCTAATGGTTCAGTAGACATGCTGTCCTTAAAGACCTAATGGTTTAGTAGACATGCTGTCCTTATAGGCCTAATGGTTCAGTAGACATGCTGTCCTTATATGCCTAATGGTTCAGTAGACATGCTGTCCTTATAGACCTAATGGTTCAGTAGTCATGCTGTCCTTATAGGTCTAATGGTTCAGTAGACATGCTGTCCTTATAGGTCTAATGGTTCAGTAGACATGCTGTCCTTATAGGTCTAATGGTTCAGTATACATGCTGTCCTTATAGGCCCAATGGTTCAGTAGACATGCTGTGGTTATAGGTCTAATGGTTCAGTAGGCATGCTGTCCTTATAGGTCTAATGGTTCAGTAGACATGCTGTGGTTATAGGCCTAATGGTTCAGTAGACATGCTGTCCTTTATAGGCCTAATGGTTCAGTAGACATGCTTTCCTTATAGGTCTAATGGTTCAGTATACATGCTGTCCTTATAGGTCTAATGGTTCAGTAGACATGCTGTCCTTATAGGTCTAATGATTCAGTAGACATGCTGTCCTTATAGGTCTAATGGTTCAGTAGACATGCTGTCCTTATAGGTCTAATGATTCAGTAGGCATGCTGTCCTTATAGGTCTAATGGTTCAGTAGACATGCTGTCCTTATAGACCTAATGGTTCAGTAGACATGCTGTCCTTATAGGCCTAATGGTTCAGTAGACATGCTGTCCTTATAGACCTAATGGTTCAGTAGACATGGTGTGGTTATAGGTCTAATGGTTCAGTAGACATGATGTCCTTATAGGCCTAACGGTTCAGTAGACATGCTGTCCTTATAGGCCTAATAGTTCAGTTGACATGCTGTCCTTACCGGTCTAATGGTTCAGTAGACATGCTGTTCTTATAGGTCTAATGGTTCAGTAGACATGCTGTCCTTATAGGTCTAATGGTTCAGTAGACATGCTGTCCTTATAGGTCTAATGGTTCAGTAGACATGCTGTCCTTATAGGTCTAATCGTTCAGTATACATGCTGTCCTTATAGGCCCAATGGTTCAGTAGACATGCTGTGGTTATAGGCCTAATGGTTCAGTAGACATGCTGTCCTTATAGGCCTAATGGTTCAGTAGACATGCTGTCCTTATAGGTCTAATGGTTCAGTAGACATGCTGTCCTTATAGGTCTAATGGTTCAGTAGACATGCTGTGGTTATAGGTCTAATGATTCAGTAGACATGCTGTCCTTATAGACCTAATGGTTTAGTAGACATGCTGTCCTTATAGGCCTAATGGTTCAGTAGACATGCTGTCCTTATAGGCCTAATGGTTCAGTAGACATGCTGTCCTTATAGGCCTAATGGTTCAGTAGACATGCTGTCCTTATAGACCTAATGGTTCAGTAGACATGCAGTCCTTATAGACCTAATGGTTCAGTAGACATGCTGTGGTTATAGGTCTAATGGTTCAGTAGACATGTTGTCCTTATAGGCCTAACGGGTCAGTAGACATGCTGTCCTTATAGGCCTAATGGTTCTTTTGACATGCTGTCCTTACCGGTCTAATGGTTCAGTAGACATGCTGTCCTTATAGATCTAATGGTACAGTAGACATGCTGTCCTTATAGACCTAATGGTTCAGTAGACATGCTGTCCTTATAGGTCTAATGGTTCAGTAGACATGCTGTCCTTATAGGTCTAATGGTTCAGTAGACATGCTGTCCTTATAGGTCTAATGGTTCAGTATACATGCTGTCCTTATAGGCCCAATGGTTCAGTATACATGCTGTGGTTATAGGTCTAATGGTTCAGTAGACATGTTGTCCTTATAGGTCTAATGGTTCAGTATACATGCTGTCCTTATAGGCCTAATGGTTCAGTAGACATGCTGTCCTTATAGACCTAATGGTTCAGTAGACATGCAGTCCTTATAGACCTAACGGTTCAGTAGACATGCTGTGGTTATAGGTCTAATGGTTCAGTAGACATGCTGTCCTTATAGGCCTAACGGTTCAGTAGACATGCTGTCCTTATAGGCCTAATGGTTCAGTTGACATGCTGTCCTTACCGGTCTAATGGTTCAGTATACATGCTGTCCTTATAGGTCTAATGGTTCAGTAGACATGCAGTCCTTATAATGCCTAATGGTTCAGTAGACATGCTGTGGTTATAGGTCTAATGGTTCAGTATACATGCTGTCCTTATAGGCCCAATGGTTCAGTAGACATGCTGTGGTTATAGGCCTAATGGTTCAGTAGACATGCTGTCCTTATAGGTCTAATGGTTCAGTAGACATGCTGTCCTTATAGGTCTAATGGTTCAGTAGACATGCTGTCCTTATAGGTCTAATGGTTCAGTAGACATGCTGTCCTTATAGGTCTAATGGTTCAGTAGACATGCTGTGGTTATAGGTCTAATGATTCAGTAGGCATGCTGTCCTTATAGGTCTAATGGTTCAGTAGACATGCTGTCCTTATAGACCTAATGGTTTAGTAGACATGCTGTCCTTATAGGCCTAATGGTTCAGTAGACATGCTGTCCTTATAGGCCTAATGGTTCAGTAGACATGCTGTCCTTATAGACCTAATGGTTCAGTAGACATGGTGTGGTTATAGGTCTAATGGTTCAGTAGACATGCTGTCCTTATAGGCCTAACGGTTCAGTAGACATGCTGTCCTTATAGGCCTAATGGTTCAGTTGACATGCTGTCCTTATCGGTCTAATGGTTCAGTAGACATGCTGTTCTTATAGGTCTAATGGTTCAGTAGACATGCTGTCCTTATAGGTCTAATGGTTCAGTAGACATGCTGTCCTTATATACCTAATGGTTCAGTAGACATGCTGTGGTTGTAGGCCTAATGGTTCAGTAGACATGCTGTCCTTATAGACCTAATGGTTCAGTAGACATGCTGTGGTTGTAGGCCTAATGGTTCAGTAAACATGCTGTCCTTATAGACTTAATGGTTCAGTAGACATGCTGTGGTTATAGGCCTAATGGTTCAGTAGACATGCTGTCCTTTATAGACCTAATGGTTCAGTAGACATGCTGTCCTTATAGGTCTAATGGTTCAGTAGACATGCTGTGGTTATAGGTCTAATGGTTCAGTAGGCATGCTGTCCTTATAGGTCTAATGGTTCAGTAGACATGCTGTCCTTATAGACCTAATGGTTTAGTAGACATGCTGTCCTTATAGGCCTAATGGTTCAGTAGACATGCTGTCCTTATAGACCTAATGGTTCAGTAGACATGCAGTCCTTATAGACCTAATGGTTCAGTAGACATGCTGTGGTTATAGGTCTAATGGTTCAGTAGACATGCTGTCCTTATAGGCCTAACGGGTCAGTAGACATGCTGTCCTTATAGGCCTAATGGTTCAGTTGACATGCTGTCCTTACCGGTCTAATGGTTCAGTAGACATGCTGTCCTTATAGGTCTAATGGTTCAGTAAACATGCTGTCCTTATAGACTTAATGGTTCAGTAGACATGCTGTGGTTATAGGTCTAATGGTTCAGTAGACATGCTGTCCTTATAGGCCTAACGTTTCAGTAGACATGCTGTCCTTAAAGACCTAATGGTTTAGTAGACATGCTGTCCTTATAGGCCTAATGGTTCAGTAGACATGCTGTCCTTATAGGCCTAATGGTACAGTAGACATGCTGTCCTTATAGACCTAATGGTTCAGTAGACATGCTGTGGTTATAGGCCTAATGGTTCAGTAGACATGCTGTCCTTATATACCTAATGGTTCAGTAGACATGCTGTGGTTGTAGGCCTAATGGTTCAGTAGACATGCTGTCCTTATAGACCTAATGGTTCAGTAGACATGCTGTGGTTGTAGGCCTAATGGTTCAGTAAACATGCTGTCCTTATAGACTTAATGGTTCAGTAGACATGCTGTGGTTATAGGCCTAATGGTTCAGTAGACATGCTGTCCTTATAGACCTAATGGTTCAGTAGACATGCTGTCCTTATAGGTCTAATGGTTCAGTAGACATGCTGTGGTTATAGGTCTAATGGTTCAGTAGGCATGCTGTCCTTATAGGTCTAATGGTTCAGTAGACATGCTGTCCTTATAGACCTAATGGTTTAGTAGACATGCTGTCCTTATAGGCCTAATGGTTCAGTAGACATGCTGTCCTTATAGACCTAATGGTTCAGTAGACATGCAGTCCTTATAGACCTAATGGTTCAGTAGACATGCTGTGGTTATAGGTCTAATGGTTCAGTAGACATGCTGTCCTTATAGGCCTAACGGGTCAGTAGACATGCTGTCCTTATAGGCCTAATGGTTCAGTTGACATGCTGTCCTTACCGGTCTAATGGTTCAGTAGACATGCTGTCCTTATAGGTCTAATGGTTCAGTAAACATGCTGTCCTTATAGACTTAATGGTTCAGTAGACATGCTGTGGTTATAGGTCTAATGGTTCAGTAGACATGCTGTCCTTATAGGCCTAACGTTTCAGTAGACATGCTGTCCTTAAAGACCTAATGGTTTAGTAGACATGCTGTCCTTATAGGCCTAATGGTTCAGTAGACATGCTGTCCTTATAGGCCTAATGGTACAGTAGACATGCTGTCCTTATAGACCTAATGGTTCAGTAGACATGCTGTCCTTATAGGTCTAATGGTTCAGTAGACATGCTGTCCTTATAGGCCTAACGGTTCAGTAGACATGCTGTCCTTATAGGCCTAATGGTTCAGTTGACATGCTGTCCTTACCGGTCTAATGGTTCAGTAGACATGCTGTCCTTATAGGTCTAATGGTTCAGTAGACATGCTGTCCTTATAGGTCTAATGGTTCAGTAGACATGCTGTCCTTATAGGTCTAATGGTTCAGTAGACATGCTGTCCTTATAGACCTAATGGTTCAGTAGACATTCTGTGGTTGTAGGACTAATGATTCAGTAGACATGCTGTCCTTATAGACCTAATGGTTCAGTAGACATGCTGTGGTTGTAGGCCTAATGGTTCAGTAGACATGCTGTCCTTATAGACCTAATGGTTCAGTAGACATGCTGTGGTTGTAGGTCTAATGGTTCAGTATACATGCTGTCCTTATAGGCCCAATGGGTCAGTAGACATGCTGTCCTTATAGGTCTAATGGTTCAGTATACATGCTGTCCTTATAGGTCTAATGGTTCAGTATACATGCTGTCCTTATAGGTCTAATGGTTCAGTAGACATGCTGTCCTTATAGGTCTAATGGTTCAGTAGACATGCTGTCCTTATAAGTCTAATGGTTCAGTAGACATGCTGTCCTTATAGGTCTAATGATTCAGTAGGCATGCTGTCCTTATAGGTCTAATGGTTCAGTAGACATGCTGTCCTTAAAGACCTAATGGTTTAGTAGACATGCTGTCCTTATAGGCCTAATGGTTCAGTAGACATTCTGTCCTTTATAGGCCTAATGGTTCAGTAGACATGCTGTCCTTATAAGTCTAATGGTTCAGTAGACATGCTGTCCTTATAGGTCTAATGATTCAGTAGGCATGCTGTCCTTATAGGTCTAATGGTTCAGTAGACATGCTGTCCTTAAAGACCTAATGGTTTAGTAGACATGCTGTCCTTATAGGCCTAATGGTTCAGTAGACATGCTGTCCTTATAGGCCTAATGGTTCAGTAGACATGTTGTCCTTATAGACCTAATGGTTCAGTAGTCATGCTGTCCTTATAGGTCTAATGGTTCAGTAGACATGCTGTCCTTATAGGTCTAATGGTTCAGTAGACATGCTGTCCTTATAGGTCTAATGGTTCAGTATACATGCTGTCCTTATAGGCCCAATGGTTCAGTAGACATGCTGTGGTTATAGGTCTAATGGTTCAGTAGGCATGCTGTCCTTATAGGTCTAATGGTTCAGTAGACATGCTGTGGTTATAGGCCTAATGGTTCAGTAGACATGCTGTCCTTATAGGCCTAATGGTTCAGTAGACATGCTTTCCTTATAGGTCTAATGGTTCAGTATACATGCTGTCCTTATAGGTCTAATGGTTCAGTAGACATGCTGTCCTTATAGGTCTAATGATTCAGTAGACATGCTGTCCTTATAGGTCTAATGGTTCAGTAGACATGCTGTCCTTATAGGTCTAATGATTCAGTAGGCATGCTGTCCTTATAGGTCTAATGGTTCAGTAGACATGCTGTCCTTATAGACCTAATGGTTCAGTAGACATGCTGTCCTTATAGGCCTAATGGTTCAGTAGACATGCTGTCCTTATAGACCTAATGGTTCAGTAGACATGGTGTGGTTATAGGTCTAATGGTTCAGTAGACATGCTGTCCTTATAGGTCTAATGGTTCAGTAGACATGCTGTCCTTATAGACCTAATGGTTTAGTAGACATGCTGTCCTTATAGGCCTAATGGTTCAGTAGACATGCTGTCCTTATAGGCCTAATGGTTCAGTAGACATGCTGTCCTTATAGACCTAATGGTTCAGTAGACATGGTGTGGTTATAGGTCTAATGGTTCAGTAGGCATGCTGTCCTTATAGGTCTAATGGTTCAGTAGACATGCTGTCCTTATAGACCTAATGGTTTAGTAGACATGCTGTCCTTATAGGCCTAATGGTTCAGTAGACATGCTGTCCTTATAGACCTAATGGTTCAGTAGACATGCAGTCCTTATAGACCTAATGGTTCAGTAGACATGCTGTGGTTATAGGTCTAATGGTTCAGTAGACATGCTGTCCTTATAGGCCTAACGGGTCAGTAGACATGCTGTCCTTATAGACTTAATGGTTCAGTAGACATGCTGTGGTTATAGGTCTAATGGTTCAGTAGACATGCTGTCCTTATAGGCCTAACGTTTCAGTAGACATGCTGTCCTTAAAGACCTAATGGTTTAGTAGACATGCTGTCCTTATAGGCCTAATGGTTCAGTAGACATGCTGTCCTTATAGGCCTAATGGTACAGTAGACATGCTGTCCTTATAGACCTAATGGTTCAGTAGACATGCTGTCCTTATAGGTCTAATGGTTCAGTAGACATGCTGTCCTTATAGGTCTAATGGTTCAGTAGACATGCTGTCCTTCTAGGTCTAATGGTTCAGTATACATGCTGTCCTTATAGGCCCAATGGTTCAGTATACATGCTGTGGTTATAGGTCTAATGGTTCAGTAGACATGTTGTCCTTATAGGTCTAATGGTTCAGTATACATGCTGTCCTTATAGGCCTAATGGTTCAGTAGACATGCTGTCCTTATAGACCTAATGGTTCAGTAGACATGCAGTCCTTATAGACCTAACGGTTCAGTAGACATGCTGTGGTTATAGGTCTAATGGTTCAGTAGACATGCTGTCCTTATAGGCCTAACGGTTCAGTAGACATGCTGTCCTTATAGGCCTAATGGTTCAGTTGACATGCTGTCCTTACCGGTCTAATGGTTCAGTAGACATGCTGTCCTTATAGGTCTAATGGTTCAGTAGACATGCTGTCCTTATAGGTCTAATGGTTCAGTAGACATGCTGTCCTTATAGACCTAATGGTTCAGTAGACATTCTGTGGTTGTAGGACTAATGATTCAGTAGACATGCTGTCCTTATAGACCTAATGGTTCAGTAGACATGCTGTGGTTGTAGGCCTAATGGTTCAGTAGACATGCTGTCCTTATAGACCTAATGGTTCAGTAGACATGCTGTGGTTGTAGGTCTAATGGTTCAGTATACATGCTGTCCTTATAGGCCCAATGGGTCAGTAGACATGCTGTCCTTATAGGTCTAATGGTTCAGTATACATGCTGTCCTTATAGGTCTAATGGTTCAGTATACATGCTGTCCTTATAGGTCTAATGGTTCAGTAGACATGCTGTCCTTATAGGTCTAATGGTTCAGTAGACATGCTGTCCTTATAAGTCTAATGGTTCAGTAGACATGCTGTCCTTATAAGTCTAATGGTTCAGTAGACATGCTGTCCTTATAGGTCTAATGATTCAGTAGGCATGCTGTCCTTATAGGTCTAATGGTTCAGTAGACATGCTGTCCTTAAAGACCTAATGGTTTAGTAGACATGCTGTCCTTATAGGCCTAATGGTTCAGTAGACATGCTGTCCTTATAGGCCTAATGGTTCAGTAGACATGCTGTCCTTATAAGTCTAATGGTTCAGTAGACATGCTGTCCTTATAGGTCTAATGATTCAGTAGGCATGCTGTCCTTATAGGTCTAATGGTTCAGTAGACATGCTGTCCTTAAAGACCTAATGGTTTAGTAGACATGCTGTCCTTATAGGCCTAATGGTTCAGTAGACATGCTGTCCTTATAGGCCTAATGGTTCAGTAGACATGCTGTCCTTATAGACCTAATGGTTCAGTAGTCATGCTGTCCTTATAGGTCTAATGGTTCAGTAGACATGCTGTCCTTATAGGTCTAATGGTTCAGTAGACATGCTGTCCTTATAGGTCTAATGGTTCAGTATACATGCTGTCCTTATAGGCCCAATGGTTCAGTAGACATGCTGTGGTTATAGGTCTAATGGTTCAGTAGGCATGCTGTCCTTATAGGTCTAATGGTTCAGTAGACATGCTGTGGTTATAGGCCTAATGGTTCAGTAGACATGCTTTCCTTATAGGTCTAATGGTTCAGTATACATGCTGTCCTTATAGGTCTAATGGTTCAGTAGACATGCTGTCCTTATAGGTCTAATGATTCAGTAGACATGCTGTCCTTATAGGTCTAATGGTTCAGTAGACATGCTGTCCTTATAGGTCTAATGATTCAGTAGGCATGCTGTCCTTATAGGTCTAATGGTTCAGTAGACATGCTGTCCTTATAGACCTAATGGTTCAGTAGACATGCTGTCCTTATAGGCCTAATGGTTCAGTAGACATGCTGTCCTTATAGACCTAATGGTTCAGTAGACATGGTGTGGTTATAGGTCTAATGGTTCAGTAGACATGCTGTCCTTATAGGTCTAATGGTTCAGTAGACATGCTGTCCTTATAGACCTAATGGTTTAGTAGACATGCTGTCCTTATAGGCCTAATGGTTCAGTAGACATGCTGTCCTTATAGGCCTAATGGTTCAGTAGACATGCTGTCCTTATAGACCTAATGGTTCAGTAGACATGGTGTGGTTATAGGTCTAATGGTTCAGTAGACATGCTGTCCTTATAGGCCTAACGGTTCAGTAGACATGCTGTCCTTATAGGCCTAATGGTTCAGTTGACATGCTGTCCTTATCGGTCTAATGGTTCAGTAGACATGCTGTTCTTATAGGTCTAATGGTTCAGTAGACATGCTGTCCTTATAGGTCTAATGGTTCAGTAGACATGCTGTCCTTATATACCTAATGGTTCAGTAGACATGCTGTGGTTGTAGGCCTAATGGTTCAGTAGACATGCTGTCCTTATAGACCTAATGGTTCAGTAGACATGCTGTGGTTGTAGGCCTAATGGTTCAGTAAACATGCTGTCCTTATAGACTTAATGGTTCAGTAGACATGCTGTGGTTATAGGCCTAATGGTTCAGTAGACATGCTGTCCTTATAGACCTAATGGTTCAGTAGACATGCTGTCCTTATAGGTCTAATGGTTCAGTAGACATGCTGTGGTTATAGGTCTAATGGTTCAGTAGGCATGCTGTCCTTATAGGTCTAATGGTTCAGTAGACATGCTGTCCTTATAGACCTAATGGTTTAGTAGACATGCTGTCCTTATAGGCCTAATGGTTCAGTAGACATGCTGTCCTTATAGACCTAATGGTTCAGTAGACATGCAGTCCTTATAGACCTAATGGTTCAGTAGACATGCTGTGGTTATAGGTCTAATGGTTCAGTAGACATGCTGTCCTTATAGGCCTAACGGGTCAGTAGACATGCTGTCCTTATAGGCCTAATGGTTCAGTTGACATGCTGTCCTTACCGGTCTAATGGTTCAGTAGACATGCTGTCCTTATAGGTCTAATGGTTCAGTAAACATGCTGTCCTTATAGACTTAATGGTTCAGTAGACATGCTGTGGTTATAGGTCTAATGGTTCAGTAGACATGCTGTCCTTATAGGCCTAACGTTTCAGTAGACATGCTGTCCTTAAAGACCTAATGGTTTAGTAGACATGCTGTCCTTATAGGCCTAATGGTTCAGTAGACATGCTGTCCTTATAGGCCTAATGGTACAGTAGACATGCTGTCCTTATAGACCTAATGGTTCAGTAGACATGCTGTCCTTATAGACCTAATGGTTCAGTAGACATGGTGTGGTTATAGGTCTAATGGTTCAGTAGACATGCTGTCCTTATAGGTCTAATGGTTCAGTAGACATGCTGTCCTTATAGACCTAATGGTTTAGTAGACATGCTGTCCTTATAGGCCTAATGGTTCAGTAGACATGCTGTCCTTATAGGCCTAATGGTTCAGTAGACATGCTGTCCTTATAGACCTAATGGTTCAGTAGACATGGTGTGGTTATAGGTCTAATGGTTCAGTAGACATGCTGTCCTTATAGGCCTAACGGTTCAGTAGACATGCTGTCCTTATAGGCCTAATGGTTCAGTTGACATGCTGTCCTTATCGGTCTAATGGTTCAGTAGACATGCTGTTCTTATAGGTCTAATGGTTCAGTAGACATGCTGTCCTTATAGGTCTAATGGTTCAGTAGACATGCTGTCCTTATATACCTAATGGTTCAGTAGACATGCTGTGGTTGTAGGCCTAATGGTTCAGTAGACATGCTGTCCTTATAGACCTAATGGTTCAGTAGACATGCTGTGGTTGTAGGCCTAATGGTTCAGTAAACATGCTGTCCTTATAGACTTAATGGTTCAGTAGACATGCTGTGGTTATAGGCCTAATGGTTCAGTAGACATGCTGTCCTTATAGACCTAATGGTTCAGTAGACATGCTGTCCTTATAGGTCTAATGGTTCAGTAGACATGCTGTCCTTATAGACCTAATGGTTCAGTAGACATGGTGTGGTTATAGGTCTAATGGTTCAGTAGACATGCTGTCCTTATAGGTCTAATGGTTCAGTAGACATGCTGTCCTTATAGACCTAATGGTTTAGTAGACATGCTGTCCTTATAGGCCTAATGGTTCAGTAGACATGCTGTCCTTATAGGCCTAATGGTTCAGTAGACATGCTGTCCTTATAGACCTAATGGTTCAGTAGACATGGTGTGGTTATAGGTCTAATGGTTCAGTAGGCATGCTGTCCTTATAGGTCTAATGGTTCAGTAGACATGCTGTCCTTATAGACCTAATGGTTTAGTAGACATGCTGTCCTTATAGGCCTAATGGTTCAGTAGACATGCTGTCCTTATAGACCTAATGGTTCAGTAGACATGCAGTCCTTATAGACCTAATGGTTCAGTAGACATGCTGTGGTTATAGGTCTAATGGTTCAGTAGACATGCTGTCCTTATAGGCCTAACGGGTCAGTAGACATGCTGTCCTTATAGACTTAATGGTTCAGTAGACATGCTGTGGTTATAGGTCTAATGGTTCAGTAGACATGCTGTCCTTATAGGCCTAACGTTTCAGTAGACATGCTGTCCTTAAAGACCTAATGGTTTAGTAGACATGCTGTCCTTATAGGCCTAATGGTTCAGTAGACATGCTGTCCTTATAGGCCTAATGGTACAGTAGACATGCTGTCCTTATAGACCTAATGGTTCAGTAGACATGCTGTCCTTTATAGGTCTAATGGTTCAGTAGACATGCTGTCCTTATAGGTCTAATGGTTCCAGTAGACATGCTGTCCTTCTAGGTCTAATGGTTCAGTATACATGCTGTCCTTATAGGCCCAATGGTTCAGTATACATGCTGTGGTTATAGGTCTAATGGTTCAGTAGACATGTTGTCCTTATAGGTCTAATGGTTCAGTATACATGCTGTCCTTATAGGCCTAATGGTTCAGTAGACATGCTGTCCTTATAGACCTAATGGTTCAGTAGACATGCAGTCCTTATAGACCTAACGGTTCAGTAGACATGCTGTGGTTATAGGTCTAATGGTTCAGTAGACATGCTGTCCTTATAGGCCTAACGGTTCAGTAGACATGCTGTCCTTATAGGCCTAATGGTTCAGTTGACATGCTGTCCTTACCGGTCTAATGGTTCAGTAGACATGCTGTCCTTATAGGTCTAATGGTTCAGTAGACATGCTGTCCTTATAGGTCTAATGGTTCAGTAGACATGCTGTCCTTATAGACCTAATGGTTCAGTAGACATTCTGTGGTTGTAGGACTAATGATTCAGTAGACATGCTGTCCTTATAGACCTAATGGTTCAGTAGACATGCTGTGGTTGTAGGCCTAATGGTTCAGTAGACATGCTGTCCTTATAGACCTAATGGTTCAGTAGACATGCTGTGGTTGTAGGTCTAATGGTTCAGTATACATGCTGTCCTTTATAGGCCCAATGGGTCAGTAGACATGCTGTCCTTATAGGTCTAATGGTTCAGTATACATGCTGTCCTTATAGGTCTAATGGTTCAGTATACATGCTGTCCTTATAGGTCTAATGGTTCAGTAGACATGCTGTCCTTATAGGTCTAATGGTTCAGTAGACATGCTGTCCTTATAAGTCTAATGGTTCAGTAGACATGCTGTCCTTATAAGTCTAATGGTTCAGTAGACATGCTGTCCTTATAGGTCTAATGATTCAGTAGGCATGCTGTCCTTATAGGTCTAATGGTTCAGTAGACATGCTGTCCTTAAAGACCTAATGGTTTAGTAGACATGCTGTCCTTATAGGCCTAATGGTTCAGTAGACATGCTGTCCTTATAGGCCTAATGGTTCAGTAGACATGCTGTCCTTATAAGTCTAATGGTTCAGTAGACATGCTGTCCTTATAGGTCTAATGATTCAGTAGGCATGCTGTCCTTATAGGTCTAATGGTTCAGTAGACATGCTGTCCTTAAAGACCTAATGGTTTAGTAGACATGCTGTCCTTATAGGCCTAATGGTTCAGTAGACATGCTGTCCTTATAGGCCTAATGGTTCAGTAGACATGCTGTCCTTTATAGACCTAATGGTTCAGTAGTCATGCTGTCCTTATAGGTCTAATGGTTCAGTAGACATGCTGTCCTTATAGGTCTAATGGTTCAGTAGACATGCTGTCCTTATAGGTCTAATGGTTCAGTATACATGCTGTCCTTATAGGCCCAATGGTTCAGTAGACATGCTGTGGTTATAGGTCTAATGGTTCAGTAGGCATGCTGTCCTTATAGGTCTAATGGTTCAGTAGACATGCTGTGGTTATAGGCCTAATGGTTCAGTAGACATGCTTTCCTTATAGGTCTAATGGTTCAGTATACATGCTGTCCTTATAGGTCTAATGGTTCAGTAGACATGCTGTCCTTATAGGTCTAATGATTCAGTAGACATGCTGTCCTTATAGGTCTAATGGTTCAGTAGACATGCTGTCCTTATAGGTCTAATGATTCAGTAGGCATGCTGTCCTTATAGGTCTAATGGTTCAGTAGACATGCTGTCCTTATAGACCTAATGGTTCAGTAGACATGCTGTCCTTATAGGCCTAATGGTTCAGTAGACATGCTGTCCTTATAGACCTAATGGTTCAGTAGACATGGTGTGGTTATAGGTCTAATGGTTCAGTAGACATGCTGTCCTTATAGGTCTAATGGTTCAGTAGACATGCTGTCCTTATAGACCTAATGGTTTAGTAGACATGCTGTCCTTTATAGGCCTAATGGTTCAGTAGACATGCTGTCCTTATAGGCCTAATGGTTCAGTAGACATGCTGTCCTTATAGACCTAATGGTTCAGTAGACATGGTGTGGTTATAGGTCTAATGGTTCAGTAGACATGCTGTCCTTATAGGCCTAACGGTTCAGTAGACATGCTGTCCTTATAGGCCTAATGGTTCAGTTGACATGCTGTCCTTATCGGTCTAATGGTTCAGTAGACATGCTGTTCTTATAGGTCTAATGGTTCAGTAGACATGCTGTCCTTATAGGTCTAATGGTTCAGTAGACATGCTGTCCTTATATACCTAATGGTTCAGTAGACATGCTGTGGTTGTAGGCCTAATGGTTCAGTAGACATGCTGTCCTTATAGACCTAATGGTTCAGTAGACATGCTGTGGTTGTAGGCCTAATGGTTCAGTAAACATGCTGTCCTTATAGACTTAATGGTTCAGTAGACATGCTGTGGTTATAGGCCTAATGGTTCAGTAGACATGCTGTCCTTATAGACCTAATGGTTCAGTAGACATGCTGTCCTTATAGGTCTAATGGTTCAGTAGACATGCTGTGGTTATAGGTCTAATGGTTCAGTAGGCATGCTGTCCTTATAGGTCTAATGGTTCAGTAGACATGCTGTCCTTATAGACCTAATGGTTTAGTAGACATGCTGTCCTTATAGGCCTAATGGTTCAGTAGACATGCTGTCCTTATAGACCTAATGGTTCAGTAGACATGCAGTCCTTATAGACCTAATGGTTCAGTAGACATGCTGTGGTTATAGGTCTAATGGTTCAGTAGACATGCTGTCCTTATAGGCCTAACGGGTCAGTAGACATGCTGTCCTTATAGGCCTAATGGTTCAGTTGACATGCTGTCCTTACGGTCTAATGGTTCAGTAGACATGCTGTCCTTATAGGTCTAATGGTTCAGTAAACATGCTGTCCTTATAGACTTAATGGTTCAGTAGACATGCTGTGGTTATAGGTCTAATGGTTCAGTAGACATGCTGTCCTTATAGGCCTAACGTTTCAGTAGACATGCTGTCCTTAAAGACCTAATGGTTTAGTAGACATGCTGTCCTTATAGGCCTAATGGTTCAGTAGACATGCTGTCCTTATAGGCCTAATGGTACAGTAGACATGCTGTCCTTATAGACATGCTGTCCTTATAGGTCTAATGGTTCAGCATGCTGTCCTTATAGGTCTAATGGTTCAGTAGACATGCTGTCCTTATAGACTAATGGTTCAGTAGACATGCTGTGGTTATAGGTCTAATGGTTCAGTAGACATGCTGTCCTTATAGGTCTAATGGTTCAGTAGACATGCTGTCCTTATAGACCTAATGGTTTAGTAGACATGCTGTCCTTATAGGCCTAATGGTTCAGTAGACATGCTGTCCTTATAGACCTAATGGTTCAGTAGACATGCTGTCCTTATAGACCTAATGGTTCAGTAGACATGCTGTCCTTATAGGTCTAATGGTTCAGTAGACATGCTGTCCTTTATAGGCCTAATGGTTCAGTAGACATGCTGTCCTTATAGGCCCACGGTTCAGTAGACATGCTGTCCTTATAGGCCCAATGGTTCAGTAGACATGCTGTCCTTATAGTCTAATGGTTCAGTAGACATGCTACTGACCTAATGGTTAGTAGACATGCTGTCCTTATAGTCCTTATAGGTCTAATGGTTCAGTAGACATGCTGTCCTCTTATGCTAATGGTTCAGTAGACATGCTGTTATAGGTCTAATGGTTCAGTAGCATGCTATAGTTAGACATGTCTAATGGTTCAGTAGACATGCTGTCATAGGCCCAATGGTTCAGTAGACATGCTGTCCTTATAGGCCCTAATGGTTCAGCAGACATGCTGTCCTTATAGGTCTAATGGTTCAGTAGACATGCTGTCCATAGGCCTAATGGTTCCAGTAGACATGCTATAGACCCTAATGGTTCAGTAGACATGCTGTCCTTATAGGAATGGGCATGCTGTTAGATACATGCTGTTCTCAATGGTTCAGTAGCATGCTGTCCTTATAGGTCTAATGGTTTCAGTAGACATGCTGTCCTTTATAGCTAATGGTTCAGTAGACATGCTGTCCTTATAGGTCTAATGGTTCAGTAGACATGCTGTCCTTATAGACCTAATGGTTCTAATGGTTTAGTAGACATGCTGTCCTTATAGGCCTAATGGTTCAGTAGACATGCTGTCCTTATAGGCCTAATGGTTCAGTAGACATGCTGTCCTTATAGACCTAATGGTTCAGTAGACATGGTGTGGTTATAGGTCTAATGGTTCAGTAGACATGCTGTCCTTATAGGCCTAACGGTTCAGTAGACATGCTGTCCTTATAGGCCTAATGGTTCAGTTGACATGCTGTCCTTATCGGTCTAATGGTTCAGTAGACATGCTGTTCTTATAGGTCTAATGGTTCAGTAGACATGCTGTCCTTATAGGTCTAATGGTTCAGTAGACATGCTGTCCTTATATACCTAATGGTTCAGTAGACATGCTGTGGTTGTAGGCCTAATGGTTCAGTAGACATGCTGTCCTTATAGACCTAATGGTTCAGTAGACATGCTGTGGTTGTAGGCCTAATGGTTCAGTAAACATGCTGTCCTTATAGACTTAATGGTTCAGTAGACATGCTGTGGTTATAGGCCTAATGGTTCAGTAGACATGCTGTCCTTATAGACCTAATGGTTCAGTAGACATGCTGTCCTTATAGGTCTAATGGTTCAGTAGACATGCTGTGGTTATAGGTCTAATGGTTCAGTAGGCATGCTGTCCTTATAGGTCTAATGGTTCAGTAGACATGCTGTCCTTATAGACCTAATGGTTTAGTAGACATGCTGTCCTTATAGGCCTAATGGTTCAGTAGACATGCTGTCCTTATAGACCTAATGGTTCAGTAGACATGCAGTCCTTATAGACCTAATGGTTCAGTAGACATGCTGTGGTTATAGGTCTAATGGTTCAGTAGACATGCTGTCCTTATAGGCCTAACGGGTCAGTAGACATGCTGTCCTTATAGGCCTAATGGTTCAGTTGACATGCTGTCCTTACCGGTCTAATGGTTCAGTAGACATGCTGTCCTTATAGGTCTAATGGTTCAGTAAACATGCTGTCCTTATAGACTTAATGGTTCAGTAGACATGCTGTGGTTATAGGTCTAATGGTTCAGTAGACATGCTGTCCTTATAGGCCTAACGTTTCAGTAGACATGCTGTCCTTAAAGACCTAATGGTTTAGTAGACATGCTGTCCTTATAGGCCTAATGGTTCAGTAGACATGCTGTCCTTATAGGCCTAATGGTACAGTAGACATGCTGTCCTTATAGACCTAATGGTTCAGTAGACATGCTGTCCTTATAGGTCTAATGGTTCAGTAGACATGCTGTCCTTATAGGTCTAATGGTTCAGTAGACATGCTGTCCTTATAGGTCTAATGGTTCAGTATACATGCTGTCCTTATAGGCCCAATGGTTCAGTATACATGCTGTGGTTATAGGTCTAATGGTTCAGTAGACATGTTGTCCTTATAGGTCTAATGGTTCAGTATACATGCTGTCCTTATAGGCCTAATGGTTCAGTAGACATGCTGTCCTTATAGACCTAATGGTTCAGTAGACATGCAGTCCTTATAGACCTAACGGTTCAGTAGACATGCTGTGGTTATAGGTCTAATGGTTCAGTAGACATGCTGTCCTTATAGGCCTAACGGTTCAGTAGACATGCTGTCCTTATAGGCCTAATGGTTCAGTTGACATGCTGTCCTTACCGGTCTAATGGTTCAGTAGACATGCTGTCCTTATAGGTCTAATGGTTCAGTAGACATGCTGTCCTTATAGGTCTAATGGTTCAGTAGACATGCTGTCCTTATAGGTCTAATGGTTCAGTAGACATGCTGTCCTTATAGACCTAATGGTTCAGTAGACATTCTGTGGTTGTAGGACTAATGATTCAGTAGACATGCTGTCCTTATAGACCTAATGGTTCAGTAGACATGCTGTGGTTGTAGGTCTAATGGTTCAGTATACATGCTGTCCTTATAGGCCCAATGGGTCAGTAGACATGCTGTCCTTATAGGTCTAATGGTTCAGTATACATGCTGTCCTTATAGGCCTAACGGTTCAGTAGACATGCTGTCCTTATAGGCCTAATGGTTCAGTTGACATGCTGTCCTTACCGGTCTAATGGTTCAGTAGACATGCTGTCCTTATAGGTCTAATGGTTCAGTAGACATGCTGTCCTTATAGGTCTAATGGTTCAGTAGACATGCTGTCCTTAAAGACCTAATGGTTTAGTAGACATGCTGTCCTTATAGGCCTAATGGTTCAGTAGACATGCTGTCCTTATAGACCTAACGGTTCAGTAGACATGCTGTGGTTATAGGTCTAATGGTTCAGTAGACATGCTGTCCTTATAGGCCTAACGGTTCAGTAGACATGCTGTCCTTATAGGCCTAATGGTTCAGTTGACATGCTGTCCTTACCGGTCTAATGGTTCAGTAGACATGCTGTCCTTATAGGTCTAATGGTTCAGTAGACATGCTGTCCTTATAGGTCTAATGGTTCAGTAGACATGCTGTCCTTATAGGTCTAATGGTTCAGTAGACATGCTGTCCTTATAGACCTAATGGTTCAGTAGATATTCTGTGGTTGTAGGTCTAATGGTTCAGTATACATGCTGTCCTTATAGGCCCAATGGGTCAGTAGACATGCTGTCCTTATAGGTCTAATGGTTCAGTATACATGCTGTCCTTATAGGTCTAATGGTTCAGTATACATGCTGTCCTTATAGGTCTAATGGTTCAGTAGACATGCTGTCCTTATAGGTCTAATGGTTCAGTAGACATGCTGTCCTTATAAGTCTAATGGTTCAGTAGACATGCTGTCCTTATAGGTCTAATGATTCAGTAGGCATGCTGTCCTTATAGGTCTAATGGTTCAGTAGACATGCTGTCCTTAAAGACCTAATGGTTTAGTAGACATGCTGTCCTTATAGGCCTAATGGTTCAGTAGACATGCTGTCCTTATAGGCCTAATGGTTCAGTAGACATGCTGTCCTTATAAGTCTAATGGTTCAGTAGACATGCTGTCCTTATAGACCTAATGGTTCAGTAGACATGCTGTGGTTGTAGGCCTAATGATTCAGTAGACATGCTGTCCTTATAGACCTAATGGTTCAGTAGACATGCTGTGGTTGTAGGCCTAATGGTTCAGTAGACATGCTGTCCTTATAGGCCTAATGGTTCAGTAGACATGCTGTCCTTATAGACCTAATGGTTCAGTAGTCATGCTGTCCTTATAGGTCTAATGGTTCAGTAGACATGCTGTCCTTATAGGTCTAATGGTTCAGTAGACATGCTGTCCTTATAGGTCTAATGGTTCAGTATACATGCTGTCCTTATAGGCCCAATGGTTCAGTAGACATGCTGTGGTTATAGGTCTAATGGTTCAGTAGGCATGCTGTCCTTATAGGTCTAATGGTTCAGTAGACATGCTGTGGTTATAGGCCTAATGGTTCAGTAGACATGCTGTCCTTATAGGCCTAATGGTTCAGTAGACATGCTGTCCTTATAGACCTAATGGTTCAGTATACATGCTGTCCTTATAGGTCTAATGGTTCAGTAGACATGCTGTCCTTATAGACCTAATGGTTTAGTAGACATGCTGTCCTTATAGACCTAATGGTTCAGTAGACATGCTGTCCTTATAGGCCTAATGGTTCAGTAGACATGCTGTCCTTATAGACCTAATGGTTCAGTAGACATGGTGTGGTTATAGGTCTAATGGTTCAGTAGACATGATGTCCTTATAGGCCTAACGGTTCAGTATACATGCTGTCCTTATAGGCCTAATAGTTCAGTTGACATGCTGTCCTTACCGGTCTAATGGTTCAGTAGACATGCTGTTCTTATAGGTCTAATGGTTCAGTAGACATGCTGTCCTTATAGGTCTAATGGTTCAGTAGACATGCTGTCCTTATAGGTCTAATGGTTCAGTAGACATGCTGTCCTTATAGGTCTAATGGTTCAGTATACATGCTGTCCTTTATAGGCCCAATGGTTCAGTAGACATGCTGTGGTTATAGGCCTAATGGTTCAGTAGACATGCTGTCCTTATAGGCCTAATGGTTCAGTAGACATGCTGTCCTTATAGGTCTAATGGTTCAGTAGACATGCTGTCCTTATAGGTCTAATGGTTCAGTAGACATGCTGTGGTTATAGGTCTAATGATTCAGTAGACATGCTGTCCTTATAGACCTAATGGTTTAGTAGACATGCTGTCCTTATAGGCCTAATGGTTCAGTAGACATGCTGTCCTTATAGGCCTAATGGTTCAGTAGACATGCTGTCCTTATATGCCTAATGGTTCAGTAGACATGCTGTCCTTATAGACCTAATGGTTCAGTAGACATGCAGTCCTTATAGACCTAATGGTTCAGTAGACATGCTGTGGTTATAGGTCTAATGGTTCAGTAGACATGTTGTCCTTATAGGCCTAACGGGTCAGTAGACATGCTGTCCTTATAGGCCTAATGGTTGTTTTGACATGCTGTCCTTACCGGTCTAATGGTTCAGTAGACATGCTGTCCTTATAGGCCTAATGGTTCAGTAGACATGCTGTCCTTATAGACCTAATGGTTCAGTAGACATGGTGTGGTTATAGGTCTAATGGTTCAGTAGACATGCTGTCCTTATAGGTCTAATGGTTCAGTAGACATGCTGTCCTTATAGACCTAATGGTTTAGTAGACATGCTGTCCTTATAGGCCTAATGGTTCAGTAGACATGCTGTCCTTATAGGCCTAATGGTTCAGTAGACATGCTGTCCTTATAGACCTAATGGTTCAGTAGGCATGGTGTGGTTATAGGTCTAATGGTTCAGTAGACATGCTGTCCTTATAGGCCTAACGGTTCAGTAGACATGCTGTCCTTATAGGCCTAATGGTTCAGTTGACATGCTGTCCTTATCGGTCTAATGGTTCAGTAGACATGCTGTTCTTATAGGTCTAATGGTTCAGTAGACATGCTGTCCTTATAGGTCTAATGGTTCAGTAGACATGCTGTCCTTATATACCTAATGGTTCAGTAGACATGCTGTGGTTGTAGGCCTAATGGTTCAGTAGACATGCTGTCCTTATAGACCTAATGGTTCAGTAGACATGCTGTGGTTGTAGGCCTAATGGTTCAGTAAACATGCTGTCCTTATAGACTTAATGGTTCAGTAGACTTGCTGTGGTTATAGGCCTAATGGTTCAGTAGACATGCTGTCCTTATAGACCTAATGGTTCAGTAGACATGCTGTCCTTATAGGTCTAATGGTTCAGTAGACATGCTGTGGTTATAGGTCTAATGGTTCAGTAGGCATGCTGTCCTTATAGGTCTAATGGTTCAGTAGACATGCTGTCCTTATAGACCTAATGGTTTAGTAGACATGCTGTCCTTATAGGCCTAATGGTTCAGTAGACATGCTGTCCTTATAGACCTAATGGTTCAGTAGACATGCAGTCCTTATAGACCTAATGGTTCAGTAGACATGCTGTGGTTATAGGTCTAATGGTTCAGTAGACATGCTGTCCATATAGGCCTAACGGGTCAGTAGACATGCTGTCCTTTATAGGCCTAATGGTTCAGTTGACATGCTGTCCTTACCGGTCTAATGGTTCAGTAGACATGCTGTCCTTATAGGTCTAATGGTTCAGTAAACATGCTGTCCTTATAGACTTAATGGTTCAGTAGACATGCTGTGGTTATAGGTCTAATGGTTCAGTAGACATGCTGTCCTTATAGGCCTAACGTTTCAGTAGACATGCTGTCCTTAAAGACCTAATGGTTTAGTAGACATGCTGTCCTTATAGGCCTAATGGTTCAGTAGACATGCTGTCCTTATAGGTCTAATGGTTCAGTAGACATGCTGTCCTTATAGGTCTAATGGTTCAGTATACATGCTGTCCTTATAGGCCCAATGGTTCAGTATACATGCTGTGGTTATAGGTCTAATGGTTCAGTAGACATGTTGTCCTTATAGGTCTAATGGTTCAGTATACATGCTGTCCTTATAGGCCTAATGGTTCAGTAGACATGCTGTCCTTATAGACCTAATGGTTCAGTAGACATGCAGTCCTTATAGACCTAACGGTTCAGTAGACATGCTGTGGTTATAGGTCTAATGGTTCAGTAGACATGCTGTCCTTATAGGCCTAACGGTTCAGTAGACATGCTGTCCTTATAGGCCTAATGGTTCAGTTGACATGCTGTCCTTACCGGTCTAATGGTTCAGTAGACATGCTGTCCTTATAGGTCTAATGGTTCAGTAGACATGCTGTCCTTATAGGTCTAATGGTTCAGTAGACATGCTGTCCTTATAGGTCTAATGGTTCAGTAGACATGCTGTCCTTATAGACCTAATGGTTCAGTAGACATTCTGTGGTTGTAGGACTAATGATTCAGTAGACATGCTGTCCTTATAGACCTAATGGTTCAGTAGACATGCTGTGGTTGTAGGCCTAATGGTTCAGTAGACATGCTGTCCTTATAGACCTAATGGTTCAGTAGACATGCTGTGGTTGTAGGTCTAATGGTTCAGTATACATGCTGTCCTTATAGGCCCAATGGGTCAGTAGACATGCTGTCCTTATAGGTCTAATGGTTCAGTATACATGCTGTCCTTATAGGTCTAATGGTTCAGTATACATGCTGTCCTTATAGGTCTAATGGTTCAGTTGACATGCTGTCCTTATAGGTCTAATGGTTCAGTAGACATGCTGTCCTTATAAGTCTAATGGTTCAGTAGACATGCTGTCCTTATAGGTCTAATGATTCAGTAGGCATGCTGTCCTTATAGGTCTAATGGTTCAGTAGACATGCTGTCCTTAAAGACCTAATGGTTTAGTAGACATGCTGTCCTTATAGGCCTAATGGTTCAGTAGACATGCTGTCCTTATAGGCCTAATGGTTCAGTAGACATGCTGTCCTTATAAGTCTAATGGTTCAGTAGACATGCTGTCCTTATAGGTCTAATGATTCAGTAGGCTTGCTGTCCTTATAGGTCTAATGGTTCAGTAGACATGCTGTCCTTAAAGACCTAATGGTTTAGTAGACATGCTGTCCTTATAGGCCTAATGGTTCAGTAGACATGCTGTCCTTATAGGCCTAATGGTTCAGTAGACATGCTGTCCTTATAGACCTAATGGTTCAGTAGTCATGCTGTCCTTATAGGTCTAATGGTTCAGTAGACATGCTGTCCTTATAGGTCTAATGGTTCAGTAGACATGCTGTCCTTATAGGTCTAATGGTTCAGTATACATGCTGTCCTTATAGGCCCAATGGTTCAGTAGACATGCTGTGGTTATAGGTCTAATGGTTCAGTAGGCATGCTGTCCTTATAGGTCTAATGGTTCAGTAGACATGCTGTGGTTATAGGCCTAATGGTTCAGTAGACATGCTGTCCTTATAGGCCTAATGGTTCAGTAGACATGCTTTCCTTATAGGTCTAATGGTTCAGTATACATGCTGTCCTTATAGGTCTAATGGTTCAGTAGACATGCTGTCCTTATAGGTCTAATGGTTCAGTAGACATGCTGTCCTTATAGACCTAATGGTTCAGTAGACATGCTGTCCTTATAGGCCTAATGGTTCAGTAGACATGCTGTCCTTATAGACCTAATGGTTCAGTAGACATGGTGTGGTTATAGGTCTAATGGTTCAGTAGACATGATGTCCTTATAGGCCTAACGGTTCAGTATACATGCTGTCCTTATAGGCCTAATAGTTCAGTTGACATGCTGTCCTTACCGGTCTAATGGTTCAGTAGACATGCTGTTCTTATAGGTCTAATGGTTCAGTAGACATGCTGTCCTTATAGGTCTAATGGTTCAGTAGACATGCTGTCCTTATAGGTCTAATGGTTCAGTAGACATGCTGTCCTTATAGGTCTAATGGTTCAGTATACATGCTGTCCTTATAGGCCCAATGGTTCAGTAGACATGCTGTGGTTATAGGCCTAATGGTTCAGTAGACATGCTGTCCTTATAGGCCTAATGGTTCAGTAGACATGCTGTCCTTATAGGTCTAATGGTTCAGTAGACATGCTGTCCTTATAGGTCTAATGGTTCAGTAGACATGCTGTGGTTATAGGTCTAATGATTCAGTAGACATGCTGTCCTTATAGACCTAATGGTTTAGTAGACATGCTGTCCTTATAGGCCTAATGGTTCAGTAGACATGCTGTCCTTACCGGTCTAATGGTTCAGTAGACATGCTGTCCTTATAGGTCTAATGGTTCAGTAAACATGCTGTCCTTATAGACTTAATGGTTCAGTAGACATGCTGTGGTTATAGGTCTAATGGTTCAGTAGACATGCTGTCCTTATAGGCCTAACGTTTCAGTAGACATGCTGTCCTTAAAGACCTAATGGTTTAGTAGACATGCTGTCCTTATAGGCCTAATGGTTCAGTAGACATGCTGTCCTTATAGGCCTAATGGTACAGTAGACATGCTGTCCTTATAGACCTAATGGTTCAGTAGACATGCTGTCCTTATAGGTCTAATGGTTCAGTAGACATGCTGTCCTTATAGGTCTAATGGTTCAGTAGACATGCTGTCCTTATAGGTCTAATGGTTCAGTATACATGCTGTCCTTATAGGCCCAATGGTTCAGTATACATGCTGTGGTTATAGGTCTAATGGTTCAGTAGACATGTTGTCCTTATAGGTCTAATGGTTCAGTATACATGCTGTCCTTATAGGCCTAATGGTTCAGTAGACATGCTGTCCTTATAGACCTAATGGTTCAGTAGACATGCAGTCCTTATAGACCTAACGGTTCAGTAGACATGCTGTGGTTATAGGTCTAATGGTTCAGTAGACATGCTGTCCTTATAGGCCTAACGGTTCAGTAGACATGCTGTCCTTATAGACCTAATGGTTCAGTTGACATGCTGTCCTTACCGGTCTAATGGTTCAGTATACATGCTGTCCTTATAGGTCTAATGGTTCAGTAGACATGCAGTCCTTATACGTCTAATGGTTCAGTAGACATGCTGTGGTTATAGGTCTAATGGTTCAGTATACATGCTGTCCTTATAGGTCTAATGGTTCAGTAGACATGCTGTCCTTATAGGTCTAATGGTTCAGTAGACATGCTGTCCTTATAGGTCTAATGGTTCAGTAGACATGCTGTGGTTATAGGTCTAATGATTCAGTAGGCATGCTGTCCTTATAGGTCTAATGGTTCAGTAGACATGCTGTCCTTATAGACCTAATGGTTTAGTAGACATGCTGTCCTTATAGGCCTAATGGTTCAGTAGACATGCTGTCCTTATAGGCCTAATGGTTCAGTAGACATGCTGTCCTTATAGACCTAATGGTTCAGTAGACATGGTGTGGTTATAGGTCTAATGGTTCAGTAGACATGCTGTCCTTATAGGCCTAACGGTTCAGTAGACATGCTGTCCTTATAGGCCTAATGGTTCAGTTGACATGCTGTCCTTACCGGTCTAATGGTTCAGTAGACATGCTGTTCTTATAGGTCTAATGGTTCAGTAGACATGCTGTCCTTATAGGTCTAATGGTTCAGTAGACATGCTGTCCTTATATACCTAATGGTTCAGTAGACATGCTGTGGTTGTAGGCCTAATGGTTCAGTAGACATGCTGTCCTTATAGACCTAATGGTTCAGTAGACATGCTGTGGTTGTAGGCCTAATGGTTCAGTAAACATGCTGTCCTTATAGACTTAATGGTTCAGTAGACATGCTGTGGTTATAGGCCTAATGGTTCAGTAGACATGCTGTCCTTATAGACCTAATGGTTCAGTAGACATGCTGTCCTTATAGGTCTAATGGTTCAGTAGACATGCTGTGGTTATAGGTCTAATGGTTCAGTAGGCATGCTGTCCTTATAGGTCTAATGGTTCAGTAGACATGCTGTCCTTATAGACCTAATGGTTTAGTAGACATGCTGTCCTTATAGGCCTAATGGTTCAGTAGACATGCTGTCCTTATAGACCTAATGGTTCAGTAGACATGCAGTCCTTATAGACCTAATGGTTCAGTAGACATGCTGTGGTTATAGGTCTAATGGTTCAGTAGACATGCTGTCCTTATAGGCCTAACGGGTCAGTAGACATGCTGTCCTTATAGGCCTAATGGTTCAGTTGACATGCTGTCCTTACCGGTCTAATGGTTCAGTAGACATGCTGTCCTTATAGGTCTAATGGTTCAGTAAACATGCTGTCCTTATAGACTTAATGGTTCAGTAGACATGCTGTGGTTATAGGTCTAATGGTTCAGTAGACATGCTGTCCTTATAGGCCTAACGTTTCAGTAGACATGCTGTCCTTAAAGACCTAATGGTTTAGTAGACATGCTGTCCTTATAGGCCTAATGGTTCAGTAGACATGCTGTCCTTATAGGCCTAATGGTACAGTAGACATGCTGTCCTTATAGACCTAATGGTTCAGTAGACATGCTGTCCTTATAGGTCTAATGGTTCAGTAGACATGCTGTCCTTATAGGTCTAATGGTTCAGTAGACATGCTGTCTTTATAGGTCTAATGGTTCAGTATACATGCTGTCCTTATAGGCCCAATGGTTCAGTATACATGCTGTGGTTATAGGTCTAATGGTTCAGTAGACATGTTGTCCTTTATAGGTCTAATGGTTCAGTATACATGCTGTCCTTATAGGCCTAATGGTTCAGTAGACATGCTGTCCTTATAGACCTAATGGTTCAGTAGACATGCAGTCCTTATAGACCTAACGGTTCAGTAGACATGCTGTGGTTATAGGTCTAATGGTTCAGTAGACATGCTGTCCTTATAGGCCTAACGGTTCAGTAGACATGCTGTCCTTATAGGCCTAATGGTTCAGTTGACATGCTGTCCTTACCGGTCTAATGGTTCAGTAGACATGCTGTCCTTATAGGTCTAATGGTTCAGTAGACATGCTGTCCTTATAGGTCTAATGGTTCAGTAGACATGCTGTCCTTATAGGTCTAATGGTTCAGTAGACATGCTGTCCTTATAGACCTAATGGTTCAGTAGACATGCTGTGGTTGTAGGACTAATGATTCAGTAGACATGCTGTCCTTATAGACCTAATGGTTCAGTAGACATGCTGTGGTTGTAGGCCTAATGGTTCAGTAGACATGCTGTCCTTATAGACCTAATGGTTCAGTAGACATGCTGTGGTTGTAGGCCTAATGGTTCAGTTGACATGCTGTCCTTACCGGTCTAATGGTTCAGTATACATGCTGTCCTTATAGGTCTAATGGTTCAGTAGACATGCAGTCCTTATACGTCTAATGGTTCAGTAGACATGCTGTGGTTATAGGTCTAATGGTTCAGTATACATGCTGTCCTTATAGGCCCAATGGTTCAGTAGACATGCTGTGGTTACAGGCCTAATGGTTCAGTCGACATGCTGTCCTTATAGGTCTAATGGTTCAGTATACATGCTGTCCTTATAGGTCTAATGGTTCAGTAGACATGCTGTCCCTATAGGTCTAATGGTTCAGTAGACATGCTGTCCTTATAGGTCTAATGGTTCAGTAGACATGCTGTGGTTATAGGTCTAATGATTCAGTAGGCATGCTGTCCTTATAGGTCTAATGGTTCAGTAGACATGCTGTCCTTATAGACCTAATGGTTTAGTAGACATGCTGTCCTTATAGGCCTAATGGTTCAGTAGACATGCTGTCCTTATAGGCCTAATGGTTCAGTAGACATGCTGTCCTTATAGACCTAATGGTTCAGTAGACATGGTGTGGTTATAGGTCTAATGGTTCAGTAGACATGCTGTCCTTATAGGCCTAACGGTTCAGTAGACATGCTGTCCTTATAGGCCTAATGGTTCAGTTGACATGCTGTCCTTACCGGTCTAATGGTTCAGTAGACATGCTGTTCTTATAGGTCTAATGGTTCAGTAGACATGCTGTCCTTATAGGTCTAATGGTTCAGTAGACATGCTGTCCTTATATACCTAATGGTTCAGTAGACATGCTGTGGTTGTAGGCCTAATGGTTCAGTAGACATGCTGTCCTTATAGACCTAATGGTTCAGTAGACATGCTGTGGTTGTAGGCCTAATTGTTCAGTAAACATGCTGTCCTTTATAGACTTAATGGTTCAGTAGACATGCTGTGGTTATAGGCCTAATGGTTCAGTAGACATGCTGTCCTTATAGACCTAATGGTTCAGTAGACATGCTGTCCTTATAGGTCTAATGGTTCAGTAGACATGCTGTGGTTATAGGTCTAATGGTTCAGTAGGCATGCTGTCCTTATAGGTCTAATGGTTCAGTAGACATGCTGTCCTTATAGACCTAATGGTTTAGTAGACATGCTGTCCTTATAGGCCTAATGGTTCAGTAGACATGCTGTCCTTATAGACCTAATGGTTCAGTAGACATGCAGTCCTTATAGACCTAATGGTTCAGTAGACATGCTGTGGTTATAGGTCTAATGGTTCAGTAGACATGCTGTCCTTATAGGCCTAACGGGTCAGTAGACATGCTGTCCTTATAGGCCTAATGGTTCAGTTGACATGCTGTCCTTACCGGTCTAATGGTTCAGTAGACATGCTGTCCTTATAGGTCTAATGGTTCAGTAAACATGCTGTCCTTATAGACTTAATGGTTCAGTAGACATGCTGTGGTTATAGGTCTAATGGTTCAGTAGACATGCTGTCCTTATAGGCCTAACGTTTCAGTAGACATGCTGTCCTTAAAGACCTAATGGTTTAGTAGACATGCTGTCCTTATAGGCCTAATGGTTCAGTAGACATGCTGTCCTTATAGGCCTAATGGTACAGTAGACATGCTGTCCTTATAGACCTAATGGTTCAGTAGACATGCTGTCCTTATAGGTCTAATGGTTCAGTAGACATGCTGTCCTTATAGGTCTAATGGTTCAGTAGACATGCTGTCCTTATAGGTCTAATGGTTCAGTATACATGCTGTCCTTATAGGCCCAATGGTTCAGTATACATGCTGTGGTTATAGGTCTAATGGTTCAGTAGACATGTTGTCCTTATAGGTCTAATGGTTCAGTATACATGCTGTCCTTATAGGCCTAATGGTTCAGTAGACATGCTGTCCTTATAGACCTAATGGTTCAGTAGACATGCAGTCCTTATAGACCTAACGGTTCAGTAGACATGCTGTGGTTATAGGTCTAATGGTTCAGTAGACATGCTGTCCTTATAGGCCTAACGGTTCAGTAGACATGCTGTCCTTATAGGCCTAATGGTTCAGTTGACATGCTGTCCTTACCGGTCTAATGGTTCAGTAGACATGCTGTCCTTATAGGTCTAATGGTTCAGTAGACATGCTGTCCTTATAGGTCTAATGGTTCAGTAGACATGCTGTCCTTATAGGTCTAATGGTTCAGTAGACATGCTGTCCTTATAGACCTAATGGTTCAGTAGACATGCTGTGGTTGTAGGACTAATGATTCAGTAGACATGCTGTCCTTATAGACCTAATGGTTCAGTAGACATGCTGTGGTTGTAGGCCTAATGGTTCAGTAGACATGCTGTCCTTATAGACCTAATGGTTCAGTAGACATGCTGTGGTTGTAGGCCTAATGGTTCAGTAGACATGCTGTCCTTATAGACCTAATGGTTCAGTAGACATGCTGTCCTTATAGGCCTAATGGTTCAGTAGACATGCTGTCCTTATAGGTCTAATGGTTCAGTAGACATGCTGTCCTTATAGGTCTAATGGTTCAGTAGACATGCTGTCCTTATAGACCTAATGGTTCAGTAGACATGCTGTGGTTGTAGGCCTAATGATTCAGTAGACATGCTGTCCTTATAGACCTAATGGTTCAGTAGACATGCTGTGGTTGTAGGCCTAATGGTTCAGTAGACATGCTGTCCTTATAGACCTAATGGTTCAGTAGACATGCTGTGGTTGTAGGCCTAATGGTTCAGTAGACATGCTGTCCTTATAGACCTAATGGTTCAGTAGACATGCTGTGGTTGTAGGCCTAATGGTCAAGACCCTTGAACTGAGAGTCAGTAAGCAGATGACAGCTCTGAGCTAATCTTATTAAGCTATTGCAGAGACTTATGACAGCAACATGTAACCTGTCACGGGTGGTAAGTAAACAGCAACTTAGAGAAGTCACATGTTATAGGATGTCACAGGTCAGTGGTAGGACAAACATCTCTAAGGTTTCCACATAGACTGATCTTTTTGCTAAAATTGAAGAAAATCTAAAAATGTATATACAAGTTCCCTAAATGTAAGCTTGGTAAAACACAAGCTATCTCTTTGACAACCTCTGCTAGCTATACTCAGTTGAATATCGACTCATCTGGACTGCCACTGGAGACACTGTAAAAGCTATTATCTTTTATATCCATTGGACATTACATTCCCAATGCCACTATTCTCAGACATATCGAACAACCTCATTCAGGACCTTGGACAGAAAGACCCACATACAGTAATGGCCTGAATCAATGACTGAGTGCCAGGGTGGAGTCTCTCAACACACACACACACACACACACAAACACACACACACACTAAGGCATGACAAGCCTGGAATGGGATAATGCATCCTGTTGGTGTGGGAACATTGATCAGGCCAGACAGTCTGGGCGGGGGTTATGGGTACGGCGCCAGCCTTCCTCTTTACCGGTTCACTTACCGGTCATTTTTATAAACTCCTGTCTCCCCCCTATCATACCCCTGTCTCCCCTCTATCTTGCCCCTGTCTCCCCCCTGTCAAGGGAGTGATGGCCTCCTTTTTTGTTTTTCTTATGGGCTTGCTTCCCCATTGTCCTGTGATGAAAATATAGTTTAGCACGTTCTACCCTCATCTACAATCACCTTTCCCTCAGGCAAGAAAGTGTTTGCCCCAGTCTGTCTGTCTGTCTGTCTGTTCTGTCTGTAGGGTCTGTCTGTCTATCTGCAGGCATCCCCTGGACAGTTCCATCTCTCCAGGGAGAGAAGCCAACAACATCAGGAGGACCCCAGAGCCCGGCTACCAGTTGTAGCAATAAAGTTAGTCTAATTAGCAGCTCTAGCACAGCTGTGTTGAAGATAATAAATGTTGACAGCACAGGGCGCCTCCTCTCGTGAAACTGTGCCTATATTTTTGGTTTAATGGTTTAAATGGTTCTAATGGTTTAAAACCATGTTATTCCCTTCATAACATTATAGCTATATCCACATGGAAATGACACGTTATGTAATCAATTCGGCAAAAATAAAGCAACATTTATTTATTTACTGTTAATGCCTTTTTCCCCCAGTATGGGATACAAACGCAGAGAACTGTTGTCAAACATACTCTGTGGTTATGTTCCATGATCTGTGTGAAACATTTCAGGAGACTTTTCAACTCTACTGTTGAGTGAATGGATGATAACAACAGGCATCAGTGTGGTGCACTTTGTCAAGAGAGAAGACGAAGGGCCAAGGTGACAACTAAACACAGTGACTGAGTGTTTCACCAGAGAGGGTGTGGGCAGAGGAATGGGGGATTATGACTGAACTCGATGCTAATGATGGCTAGTGATGGCTGGTGATGCACTTTACCCGGCACAGTGAAAGGGCTACTCAGACAGGGTCTAGTGAATAGGACACGTCGTTTTGGCCAACCCCAGCCCTTGTCATGGGTTCCTGTGTCCCCCAGTCTTCACTGACCCTCACTGTTGGCCTGGCCGTGGGAGTCTTATTCAACCCTAGTCTTCTCTGGCCCTCACTGTTGGCCTGGCCGTGGGAGTCTTATTCAACCCTAGTCTTCTCTGGCCCTCACTGTTGGCCTGGCCGTGGGAGTCTTATTCAACCCTAGTCTTCTCTGGCCCTCACTGTTGGCCTGGCCGTGGGAGTCTTATTCAACCCTAGTCTTCTCTGGCCCTCACTGTTGGCCTGGCCGTGGGAGTCTTATTCAACCCTAGTCTTCTCTGGCCCTCACTGTTGGCCTGGCCGTGGGAGTCTTATTCAACCCTAGTCTTCTCTGGCCCTCACTGTTGGCCTGGCCGTGGGAGTCTTATTCAACCCTAGTCTTCACTGACCTTCACTGTTGGCCTGGCTGTGGGAGTCTTATTCAACCCTAGTCTTCTCTGACCCTCACTGTTGGCCTGGCTGTGGTGGCTGTGGGAGTCTTATTCAACCCCAGTCTTCACTAGCACTCAGAGAGACCTAAGCTGTGCTAAATAGCCTGGCTATCTGGGCAACACTAACTCATGGCTGGAATGCTGGTATGTTCAACAATAGTGCTACACGGCCGAGGCTTTCATGTCTCTGAAGTAGCATGGCCTGGAAGCAACATGGTCTACTACCCCATAGCTCACCCCCCAGGGCAGGGGCTGGCTGATTTGCAGTGTCTACCCACTGAAGTGGTCATTTACAAGCTCCCCTCTCATCCACCCCCTCCAACCCCCAAGCTATGCAAAACAGAGGGCTAGAACTTAAAGAAGGCTAGTAGAACTAGCCAGGGGACAGAGAGATGGTAAGAGGTACAGTGTGTCTATGTATGTATGGCTGCTTTGACAACACATGTGCACTTGTCATGCAAATAAAGCACTTTGAATTTGAAGCTGAGGGAAGGGAGGAAAGGAGAAAGAAAGGGAGGAGGAAACGAAGAAAGAAAGAAGGAAAGGGAGAGGAGGAAAGGAAGAAAGAAAGGGAGAGAAGGAAAGGAAGAAAGAAAGAAAGGGAGAGGAGGAAAGGAAGAAAGGGAAGAGGAAATAAATAAATAAACAAAGAAAGAAAGAAAGAAAGAAAGGGAGGAAAGAAAGAAAGAATGAAAGGAGAGCAGGAAAGAAAAAGGAGTGGGGCCTCCTGGGTAAAGGGGGAAATCCTTTCATCTCAGTGGAGAGTTTCAAGATAGCCATGGGAGAGAACAACAGGGTCTGTGTTTGAAATGGTGTCCAGAGAGGTGTGATTTAGGTGACTGATCGATGTCGCAGCGCTGCTGTTCAGTCCTAGAGCAGGTCACCAGGTCAACCTCTTGAGGCGAACGACCTTCATTTGAAAATCGAGGAAAAAGCGTCAATAGTAATGTTTGTCCATTTTGAGACGCCGTAGGCAATATACACTTCCTCAAAATAGTCAGAATTAATCTAAGATAACTCAAGAATTCTGTCACATTCCCCCACTGTCTCCTTCTACCTTTCTATTCCCCCTGACCACAGAGACCTCTCTGGTTCCCCCAGTGTCTCCTTCTCCCTTTCTATTCCCCCAGACCACAGAGACCTCTCTGGTTCCCCAGTGTCTCCTTCTACCTTTCTATTCCCCCTGACCACAGAGACCTCTCTGGTTCCCCCAGTGTCTCCTTCTCCCTTTCTATTCCCCCAGACCACAGAGACCTCTCTGGTTCCCCCAGTGTCTCCTTCTACCTTTCTATTCCCCCTGACCACAGAGACCTCTCTGGTTCCCCCAGTGTCTCCTTCTCCCTTTCTATTCCCCCTGGCCACAGAGACCTCTCTGGTTCCCCCAGTGTCTCCTTCTCCCTTTCTATTCCCCCCTGACCACAGAGACCTCTCTGGTTCCCCAGTGTCTCCTTCTCCCTTTCTATTCCCCCTGACCACAGAGACCTCTCTGGTTCCCCCAGTGTCTCCTTCTCCCTTTCTATTCCCCCTGACCACAGAGACCTCTCTGGTTCCCCCAGTGTCTCCTTCTCCCTTTCTATTCCCCCTGACCACAGAGACCTCTCTGGTTCCCCAGTGTCTCCTTCTCCCTTTCTATTCCCCCTGACCACAGAGACCTCTCTGGTTCCCCCAGTGTCTCCTTCTACCTTTCTATGCCCCCTGACCACAGAGACCTCTCTGGTTCCCCCATTCATCCCCCTTCTATCCTTGTTTCTCTTCCCCATTTGTCTGTCTCATCCACTTCCCACTTCACTCTTACATTCTCCCTTTTCTGTTCCACAGAACACCTTCATTTAGACATTAGCCTGATTCTTTCTTTAACTACTGCCTAACCCCTCCCCATGTCTACCCCTCCTCCCCATGTTTACCCCTCCCCTCCTTATGTTTACCCCTCCCCTCCTTATGTTTACCCCTCCATTCCCTCATCTTTCTACCCCTCCTCTTCCCTCATTTCTCTTGCCCTCTCCATGGCTCTTAAATCCTTCTTTGCCCAGTAGTTGGTCTTGGCAGCGTGATGGGAATCCCTCTTGGCAGAGTGCCAGTGGCCCTGATAGAAAGAGAGAAGGAGAGAGAGAGTGACAGAAGGAAATTGAGAGAGAAAGAGAGTGACAGAGAGAGGTTATGAGGGACAGCTGCAAGGACCCTCCATTCTGACCATACTCTGACACTAGCTGAGACACTTACTGGGACACACCTGTTCTCTCACACAGGCCTGCACGAAGGAACACACACTCAGGAATGCATGTAAACACACGCACACACTGTGACAAGCACACACACGCACACACATACACATACACAAGCTCACACAGGCAGGGCTGTAGGGAAAGTGAAAGTGTAGACCAGGTCACAGGGGCCACAGAGAAAAGAGAGTCTGACCTACTGCTGGGATTTCTATATGTACTGCATTATGTCCCTTTATGTTACTGGGTCAGATGCCAATCTCTGGCAGACTGACACTCAGCACCCTGTTAATCTGGCTTGACTCTGAGTGCTGCTATATAGGGAAAAGGAGGAGGGATATAGGGATGGATAGAGAGAAGAATAGAGCAGGAGATCATGTCTGGGGTGTATTTAACACCAGGCTCTGATCCCAGTTTATTCTTGTGTGGAGTAATCTCTCTCTCTCTCTCTCTCTCTCTCTCTCTCTCTCTCTCTCTCTCTCTCTCTCTCTCTCTCTCTCTCTCTCTCTCTCTCTCTCTCTCTCTCTCTCTCTCTCTCTCAAACACACACATGCAGAGGAAGAGAGATTCTGTCTATGAACCCTGATTAGATGGTGTTTGTCATGACAGAGGTGGTGTGTGACCCTGTGGGGTAGCCTGAGAGCTGGCACTGCTTATGGAGGATATAAGCTGATCTCCCTGGAGGCACAGGCACAGAGGTGTTCCTCTCTTTCTCTCTCTCCTCCATCTGCCGTTTTCCCCACACCGTCCTTCCTCTGTCAGCCTCCTGCACCGGATAGTGTGTGATGCCGTGTGTATTCTGGCTGACAACCTCAACCAAGAAAACCATGAAAAGACTGAAACAACATTTTGATCCTTACGTTTTCATCAACCGCAAGCAAGCATACTCTGTCAGTCTCCCCACACTAAGATACAGTATGTACACACGCACAAACGCACATTCGCACACATGCACACATGCACAAATGCACACTCGCACACATGCACGGATGTGTACACACTGACACATGTGAGGGAGGGGAAGTGTTTGTAGGGAGAGTGGAGCCGTATTGATTCCTACTAGTCTGTGTCTGAGAGCTGTGCCTCCTCAGCCCCCCAGTCCCCACGTTCCTGTGAAGAGAGGTTGGAGCACGCTGGTAAATACTAACCTCCTGGGGAAGGCCACTTCTCTATATGACTGTTTCCCAATAAGATCAGCACTGACGCATTTTCAATATGTCCCATTTAAGGCTTCACCGGGGAGCTAAACAATCGCTTTCCCATGATTCAGATGGGCTGGGCTGCAGTGTTCAGGATGCTAGGCTTCCTGGGAAGTTACTATCAGGAACCTTGGTTTGTTGGCGGCTTTGTTTCTGGAGGCTTTGGTCACAACAACAATGGATTAATCAAGAAGTGTGTCAGGATTGACTCAACTGTTTCCAAGAACTGGCGGTGACTGATTGCAGTAAACTTAAGACCATTGTGTATGTTAACTTTTGACAATTCCTCTAGTATGGTTCTGGTGAAAGAAACCATGAAATGACTCAGAAATGTAGAGGAAATTCAAGTTTGCGTAACAATGAAATGTAGTTTGTTTCTGGATATGACGCTACTGCACAGATGATCTGGACTTTAGACTCCTCACCAAAGTAGCTTCTCAGTGACTTCCTAACTATGAGAAGTACCCTGCTGGGCATCATTATTTTGTAATGCACAGAAGTCTTATCATTATGAAGAATAAACAGATCTATCTATCTATCTATCTATCTATCTATCTATCTATCTATCTATCTATCAGGGGTCTTTGGAGGGAAGGATTTCTTCAGGAGCTTTTCTCTATGTGTCCTGGGAGTTAAAGGGGAGGAATGATTGCAGTAGGTTTTAGTTAGCCTATTCCTAACTCCAACTGGGTTCCTAATTGTGTTCAGGGAGGGATCTAAAAAGATGTTGCATTAGAGAACTTAATTGAAAGACAGTTTGACATTGTTCCATGACAGAGGGAGTGACAGAAAGGCAGAAGAAAGAGAGAGAAGAGAGAGAGAGATAGAGAGAGAGAGAGAGAGAATAAGTGAGAGAGAGAGAACATGAGAGAGAGAGAGAGAAAGAAAAATAACAGACACACAAAAAGACAGAGAGACAGGGAGAGTCAGGGAGAGACAGGGAGAGTCAGGGAGAGTCACGGCAACTGTATTGATTTAACAGACAGTGATTACGTTACCTAACCTGACAGACATTTCCAGAAGCATACAATGTTCCCTAGATGAAAAAAATGCAAGATCGGTGTGTCCATCTGGTGCCCGAATAAAGGGCACAGGCGCATGTCCAACCACAGACACATACACAAACACACACACACACACACACATTGAGCTACCCAGCCCCTCAGGGATGGAACATGTCGATGAAACATCTGCTGTATGTGTCTATGGTCTGGGCTAGCAATAATCAGCTTTTTGCTCTTGGTGCATAGTGTGTTGATAGTAAAGTAGAAAGTTATGTAATTATTTTTGAGTGGCTGGTCAACAACTGTGTATTCTTGTGTTATGCAACAATAGCCGAAGTATAGATGACCCTTTAGGGCAACTTTTATATTTGGATCAGTGTGTATTTCATTTATTTAGACAGGGAGTCATGTGAGACCAAGGTCTCTTTTTTAGAGGATATACACATGAATACACATTATACACATCAGTATACACCAATGATGGGCATCTTTGATTGGGGTGGGGGCCACAAAAAAAATCCTAATTCATCATAAGGGGCCGCAGTGGCTCACAGGTCTGCATACCCACAGCTCTAGCCTTTTTGGGGCTCCACCCACCTTACGAGCAAAAGATTTTAGCGGCCCCCCTCTTGACTGTGGAGAGAAAAAAATCTGAGTTCATTTCCTGCAATTCTACCAAATGTTCCATGTGGTATAGAGAACATTTTGCATTTTTAATGCAATTCTACTCATTTTGCCATGGGGCGGACAGCAAGATTGACAGTTTTACAGCTAATTTCCTGCAATGTTACACATTTTGTCATAGGGTGCAGAGAAACCTTTGCCATTTTTAAGCTAATGTCCTGTAATTCTACACATTTTACCCTGACTTATGCCATGTTAATACAAAATCAATGGGGTACCCCCAGTCTGTAATTCGACCATGATTAGCTGGCTCAACTAATTTACCAATCAACATTTTTTTTGCTGACATGGACTAAATGATCCAATGACACAACAAGAGAAAACCTGCTGATGCACATCCAAATTTCGAAATTGCACCTTGTGTATTCTACTATTCTAACTCTCAACATTAACTTTGTTTTGTTTTGTTTTCAAAATTAAGAGAGAGAATGGGCAAGAGAGAGAGAGAGAGAGAGAGAGAGAGAGAGTGAAGATGTAAACTTAGCAGTAGAAACCTAAATAGTATATTTGACCTCTCAGCTTCCCTATCAAATCAAAACGTTTCAGCAGACAACCGAAGAAAAATAACCACAATATAAAAAATGTTTTGATGAAGAATACAAAAACCTAAGAAAGAAATTGAGAAATCAGCTCAATGTAATTTATGAATCTTTAGAATCTAACCAATTCTGGGAAAATTGGAATGCACTAAACAAACAACAACATGAAAGGTTATTCATCCAAAACAGAGATGTATGGATAAACCACTTCTCCAATCGTTTTGGCTCTATAACAAAGAACAAACAGCAAAAACATATACATGATCAAATACAAATCTTAGAATCAACTATTAAAGACTACCAGAACTCACTGGATTCTCCAATTACATTGAATGAACAACAGAACATACTACAAACCCTCCAACCCAAAAAGGCCTGTGGTGTTGATGGTATCCTAAATTCAACTGTAAAATATACAGACCACAAATAGCAATTGGCTGTACCTAAACTCCTTAACATCCTCCTCAGCTCTGGCATCTTCCCCAATATTTGGAAACAGGGACTGTTCACCCAAATCCACAAAAGTAGAGACAAATTTGACCACAATAACTACCGTGGGATATGCATCAACAGCAACCTTGGAAAAATCCTCTGCATTATCATTAACAGCAGACTCGCACATTTCCTCAGTGAAAACAATGTACTGAGCAAATGTTGAATTGGCTTTTTACCAAATTACCGTATGACAGACAACGTATTCACCCTGCACACCCTAATTAACGAAGAAACAAACCAAAACAAAGGCAGTCTTCTCATGCTTTGTTGATTTATATGACATTATAACATCCATGTACACAAACAACAAGTGTGAGGTTAAAATGTATTTCCACAGGGCTGTGGGATGAGACAGGGATGCGGCTTGAGCCTCACCCTCTTCAACATATATATATATATATATATATATATATATATATATATATATATATATATATATATATATATATATACATATATTAATTGGCGAGGGCACTAGAACAGTCTGCAGCATCCGGCCTCACCCTACTAGAATCTGAAATCAAATGTCTACTGCTTGCTGATGATCTGGTACTTCTGTCCCCAACCAAGGAGGGCCTACAGCAGCACCTAGATATTCTGCACAGATTCTGTCAGACCTGGGCCCTGACAGTAAATCTCAGTAAGACAAAAATAATGGTGTTCAAAAAAAGGTCCAGTTGCCAGGACCACAAATAAAAATTCCATCTAGACACCGTTGCCCAAGAGCAAGTATTCCTAAACAGGGGTACGCGCAATGCTGTCGGGGGTACGTCAAATGAAATTGTGATTCACATTAAAAAAAAACATTTCTTCACATTTTCAAACAGTACATTTATATTTTCCAACGGGGCTATACATTTGGATGAGGTTTTTTCTCGCCTGAGTAGCCTCATTTCACTGCCAAAAAGGAAATGAAACCATCTAATGTTTAGTGAAATTTAATGTCAAATACAGCACAATGTCAAATACAGGTAGCCTAGTAAAATAATTAACATCCAATCACATTAACCGTTACTCTCTCACGGGAAACAGACATTGGAAACGAAACATGACAATTAGAATTCAATGTCAAAGCCACAGGAGTTTTCTGAGCGAGAATATAGACGACTTTCGAGTAGTAAGACATGTATAGAAGCAACAGATACCATTAATAAGAAAGGGCTAGAAGCGTCTTTATGGTGAGCTACCAAGACCCATACTATTGTAGAGAACTTAATTCTTCCTGCTGCATGGATATGAACATTTTAAAATCTTGTCCATGTTCTGTTATAATCTGCACCCGCCACAGCCAGAAGAGGACTTGCCACCCCTCACAGCCTGGTTCCTCTCTAGGTTTCTTCCTAGGTTCTGGACTTTCTAGGGAGTTTTTCCTAACCACCGTGCTTTTACACCTGCATTGCTTGCTGTTTGGGGTTTTAGGCTGGGTTTCTGTACAGCACTCTGTGACATCAGCTGATGTAAGAAGGGCTTTATAAATAAATTTGATTTGATTTGATATGGCTGGGACAATGCTGGGGGAAAAGGTCAAAAAAACTATACAGACAATGCCTTCATCAAACAACATTGTTTCACTACGCATCAGTGCCATGGCAGGAGATGTTTTGAAACAATTACTGCTGTGCATACAAGCCAGTGAATTATATTCGTTACAGCTTGATGAGTCAACAGACGCGGTGGGCCTGGTACAGCTCCTGGTATATGTCCATTACGTTTATGGGGGGTCAATTAAGGAATAATCTAGAACCGAAAGAAACGCACACCTATTTAGGCGAGGGGCTGGCTAGCGGAGTGGAACACTTAAAAAAAATAAATGAGAACCGCACACTCTAGGAGCTCAGATGCAAAAATATTTATGTCCAACGTTTCGACAGACAAGCTGTCTTCATCAGGGTATAATGAAGGGTCAATTAAGGAAGACATCCTCTTCTGCAACTGGAAACCAGGACAACAGTAGAGGATATTTTTAAAGTACTGGACAGCTTTGTGACATCAAATGGACTTTGGTGGCCAAGATGTGTTGGTATCTGTACTGATGGCGCAAAGGCCATGACAGGAAGACATAGTGGAGTGAAAATGCGCGTGCAAGCAGTTGCTCCCGACGCCACTTGGGCACACTGCAGCATCCACCAAGAGGCTCTTGCTGCCAAGGGAATGCCTGACAGGTTGAAAGACGTTTTGGACACTAATGGCCTATCTGGGTGATGTTTTTTCTCGCCTGAAAGATCAATCTAGGATTGCAGGAACTCTCAACTATATTCAATGTGAGGGACAAAATTGAGGCTATGATTAAGCCACGCTCAAGGTCCTAAACGATATCATAACCGCCATTGACAAAAGACAATACTGTGCAGCCGTATTCATCGACCTGGCCAAGGCTTTTGACTCTGTCAATCACTGCATTCTTATTGGCAGATTCAACAGCCTTGGTTTCTCAGATGACTGCCTCCCCTGGTTCGCCAACTACTCAGATAGAGTTCAGTGTGTTAAAATCGGAGGGCCTGTTGTCTGGACCTCTGGCAGTCTCTATGGGGGTGCCACAGGGTTCAATTCTCGGGCCGACAAATGTATCTGTATACATCAATGATGTCGCTCTTGTTGCTGGTGATTCTCTGATCCACCTCTACGCAGACATCACCATTCTGTATACTTCTGGCCCTTCTTTGGACACTGTGTTAACAAACCAGATGAGCTTCAATGCCATACAACTCTCCTTCCGTAGACTCCAACTGCTCTTAAATGCAAGTAAAACTAAATGCATGTTCTTCAACCGATCGCTGCCCGCACCTGCCCGCCCGTCTAGCATCACTACTCTGGACGGTTCTGACTTAGAATATGTGGACAACTACAAATACCTAGGTGTCTGGTTAGACTGTAAACTCTCCTTCGAGACTCACATTAAGCATCTTCAATCCAAAATTAAATCTAGAATCGGCTTCCTATTTCGCAACAAAGCATCCTTCACTCATGCTGCCAAACATACCCTTGTAAAACTGACTATCCTACCGATCCTTGACTTTGGCGATGTCATTTACAAAACAGCCTCCAACATTCTACTCAGCAAATTGGATGTAGTCTACCACAGTGCCATCCGTTTTGTCACCAAAGCCCCATATACTACCCACCACTGCGACCTGTATGCTCTCGTTGGCTGGCCCTCGCTTCATATTTGTCGCCAAACCCACTGGCTCCAGGTCATCTATAAGTCTTTGCTAGGTAAAGCCCCGCCTTATCTCAGCTCACTGGTCACCATAGTAGCACCCACCCGTAGCACGCGCTCCAGCAGGTATATTTCACTGGTCACCCCCAAAGCCAACTCCTCCTTTGGCCACCTTTCCTTCCAGTTCTCTGCAGCCAATGACTGGAACGAATTGTAAAAATCACTGAAGCTGGAGACTCATATCTCCCTCACTAACTTTAAGCATCAGCTGTCAGAGCAGCTTACAGATCATTGCACCTGTACATAGCCCATTTGTAAATAGCCTACCCAACTACCTCATCCCCATATTATTATTATTATTTTTTGCTCCTTTGCACCCCAGTATCTCTACTTGCACATTCATCTTCTGTACATCTATCACTCCAGTGTTTAATTGCTAAATTGTAATTATTTCGCCACTATGGCCTATTTATTGCCTTACCTCCCTAATTTTACTTCATTTGCACACACTGTATATAGACTTTTCTGTTGTGTTATTGACTCTACGTTTGTTTATTCCATGTGTTACTCTATGTTGTTTGTGTCGCACTGCTTTGCTTTATCTTGGCCATGTCGCAGTTGTAAATGAGAACTTGTTCTCAACTGGCCTACCTGGTAAAATAAAGGTGAAAAAAAAGAAGGAAAAAAAGTTGGATCTCTTCTCTGTCTGCATTAACGATGACAACACACAGGCCTTTCCATCATTGTTAGATTTTTTGTGAGAAAATGAACTCAAGCTTACGGACAATGTCAAATGTGATATAGCGAAGCACCTGAGTGAGCTGGGTGTGCAATTACGCAGGTACTTTCCCGAAACGGACTACACAAACAACTGGATTCGTTATCCTTTTCATGCCCTGCTTCCAGTCCACTTACCTATATCTGAACAAGAGACCTTCATCGAAATTGCAACAAGCGGTTCTGTGAAAATTTGACTTAATCAGAAGCCGCTGCCAGATTTCTGGATTGGGCTGCGCTCAGAGTTGATTGCCTTTGCAAATCGCTTTTAAGACACTGATGCCCTTTGCAAGCACATACCTATGTGAGAGTGGATTATCTGCCCTCAATAGCATGAAAACTAAATACAGACACAGACTGTGTGTGGAAAATGATATAAGACTGAGACTCTCTCCAATACAACCCAACATTGCAGAGTTATGTGCATCCTTTCAAGCACACCCTTCTCATTAACCTGTGGTGAGTTATTCACAATTTTTGATGAACAAATATGGTTTTATATGTAAGATGGCTAAATAAAGAGCAAAATTATTGATTATTAATATAGTATTATTTGTGTCCTGGTCCTATACGAGCTCTTTGTCCCTTCCCACATGCCGGGTTGTGACAAAAACTCACACTCATTCTTATGTTTAATAAATGTATCGTATAGTGTGTGTGTGGCAGGCTTACAATGATGGCAAAAAAGAACATTTGAGAGTGCGCTGACCCTGGTGGTAGAGGGGGTGCGTAGCTGGAGGTTGAATGTTTGAAGGGGTACGGGACTATAAAAAGTTTGGGAACCACTGCCCTAGAGCACACAAAAAACGATACATTCCTCGGCCTAAACATCAGCGCCATAGGCACTGTAACTTCCACAAAGCTGTGAACGATCTGAGAGACAAGGCAAAAAGGGCCTTCTATGCCATCAAAAGGAACAACAATGTAGGATCTGGTAAAAAAATACTTGAGTAAGTTATGGAACCACTTGCCCTCTATGATTGTGAGCTCTAGGGTCTGCTCACTGACCAAGAACTCACAAAATGGGACAAACACCAAATTGAGATTTTGCTAAAATATTATCATTGTACAATGGAAAATACCAAATAATGCATGCAGAGCAGAATTAGGCCGATACCCGCTAATGATCAACATCCAGAAAAGAGCCGTTACGTTCTACAACCATGTAAAAGGAAGGGATTCCCAAACCTTCCATAACAAAGCCATCACCTACAGAGAGATGAACCTGGAGAAGAGTCTTTGACAATGTAAACATATGTTTCCCATGCCAATAAAGCCATTTGAATTGCGAGAGAGAGAGAGAGAGAGAGAGAGAGAGAGAGAGAGAGAGAGAGAGAGAGAGAGAGAGAGAGAGAGAGAGAGAGAGAGAGAGAGAGAGAGAGAGAGAGAGAGAGAGAGAGAGGAATAGAATGAGAGAGAGAAAGAGAAAGAGAGAGAGAGGGAGAGAGAGAGAGAGAGAGAGAGAGAGAGAGACTTACCACCTCTCCTGTTCCAGGCCCTATGAATAATGAGCGAGCCAATAAAATATGTATTAATAATAGATGACTGTCCAGAGCAGAGCACAACCCCTGTCTATCTATCACCCTGCAGTGTTAGGAAGAGTAAACACACTCTATATGATCTACAGCTGAGGGGAATCAGCTCATTATCCCAGAATACCCATACCAGGCCAAACCACATGATTGTTAAAAGGTATTTAGATTTGAGCATGACATCAAAATCAAATTTTCAGCGTAATAAAACAGTAAATGTGATTGATACTATAATAAAGTGTATTTGAAAGCCAGTACAGAGGTGTTCCTCAAGGTGCTACTGTCCTTACAGTGTCCGCTACAATAAACCATTTAATAATGGTAGTGTCAGATTCACTCATCACTATGCCAAACGACTAGGTATCTTACAGTAGAGTTGTGTACCATTTACCACTGTATGTGGGTTTACTTCTATCCGACTGAGTAGGTTATATGTGAATTATGTAGACGGTAACAGGAAATATGCTGTACACTGTTAAGAAGCCAAAACAAATGAACGTCAATATGATTAAACAGAAAAGATCATGAGAGTTACTCTCCCCGTTGTCCTACTCTGAGAGAAGAGAGGTGTGTGGGAGTTGTTAAAATGCTGGGCGGATTCAGATTCTGTCCCAGAATAAAACCCCACGTTGTCTCCTAAAGATGCACTCTCTGTTTGTCTTCTTCTTCCTGGGCATTTCATCAACATCAAACCAAACTGTATTTATCACATTCTTTGAATACAACTGGTGTAGATTTTACAGTCAAATGCTTGCTTATGAACCTTTCCCAACGATGCAGAGTTTAAACAGTAATACTACAAAATTAAATAGTAACTAACACAAGAGGAATAAAATAAAATACACATCACGATATCATACAGAATGAATCCATAAAAAAAAGAGATATTTGCAAGTGTACAGTACATATGAACAACAACAAACTATTGATTGTCCTTCCATTAGCGACTGAATAACACAGAGTTGCTTAGTTTATCATATTTATGCTCCTTCTTGACTAAGCTAACGATGATTTCAATTAGTCTTCAACACACTTCCACAACAACACTTCACACCTTGTTGTACAGCCCACTGCTACAGCTCACTGCTACAGCTCACTGCTACAGCCCGCTGCTACAGCCCACTGCTACAGCTCAATGCTACTGCCCACTGCTACAGCTCAGTGCTACAGCCCACTGCTACAGCCCACTGCTACAGCTCACTGCTACAGCTCACTGCTACAGCCCACTGCTACTGCCCACTGCTACAGCTCACTGCTACAGCCCACTGCTACAGCTCACTGCTACAGCCCACTGCTACAGCCCACTGCTACAGCTCACTGCTACAGCTCAGTGCTACAGCCCACTGCTACAGCCCACTGCTACAGCTCAGTGCTACAGCTCAGTGCTACAGCTCACTGCTACAGCTCAGTGCTACAGCTCAGTGCTACAGCTCAGTGCTACAGCTCACTGCTACAGCCCACTGCTACAGCTCAGTGCTACAGCTCAGTGCTACAGCTCACTGCTACAGCTCAGTGCTACAGCCCACTGCTACAGCTCACTGCTACAGCTCAGTGCTACAGCTCAGTGCTACAGCTCACTGCTACAGCTCAGTGCTACAGCCCACTGCTACAGCTCACTGCTACAGCTCAGTGCTACAGCCCACTGCTACAGTTCACTGCTACAGCTCACTGCTACAGCTCAGTGCTACAGCTCAGTGCTACAGCTCACTGCTACAGCTCAGTGCTACAGCCCACTGCTACAGCCCACTGCTACAGCCCACTGCTACAGCTCACTGCTACAGCCCACTGCTACAGCCCACTGCTACAGCTCAACACTCCAGCTCAATTGTGTTTTGTCTGAGTGCAGGAGAATGAAATATGTACATGACATGTGTAAGAGGAGGCAGCGGAGTAATCTGGAGATACTGTCCATTGTCCATGCCTTAAATCCAAGAGGGCTAAAATACAATCTCTGTGTGTATGTGTGTGCGTGTGTGTAGGTGTGTATGTATGTGTCCAGGAGGGGACTTTATTCTTAATGTAATCCAGGAACGGCTAAGTAAGAAAGGCCCTTGATGTATTTTGGAGTACATCCTTTTCTTCTCTTAAATTAACGCTCCAAATACCCAGAACCCTTCACTCCACCTCACACACAGCCCAAGGCTCAATCCTAGGCCCCACGCTCTTCTCAATTTACATCAACAACATAGCTCAGGCAGTAGGAAGCTCTCTCATCCATTTATATACAGATGATACAGTCTTATACTCAGCTGGCCCCTCCCCGGATTTTGTATTAAATGCTCTACAACAAAGCTTTCCAACAAGCTTTCTCTACCCGTAACCTTGTTCTGAACACCTCCAAAACAAAGGTAATATGGTTTGGTAAGAAGAACGCCCCTCTTCCCACAGGTGTGACTACTATCTCTGAGGGTTTAGAGCTTGAGGTCACCTCATACAAGTCCTTGGGAGTACGGCTAGACAGTACACTGTCCTTCTAGACTTGGTTTCCTCTATCGTAATTGCTCCTCTTTCACCCCAGCTGCCAAATTAACCCTGATTCAGATGACCATCCTAACCATGCTAGATTACGGAGACATAATTTATAGATCAGCAGGTAAGGGTGCTCTCGAGCGGTAGATGGTCCTTACCATTCGGCCATCAGAGTTGCCACCAATGCTCCTTATAGGACACATCACTGCACTCTATACTCCTCTGTAAACTGGTCATCTCTGTATACCCGTCACAAGACCCACTGCTTGATGCTTATTTATAAAACCCTCTTAGGCCTCACTCCCCCCTATCTGAGATATGTACTGCAGCCCTCATCCTCCACATACAACACCCGTTCTACCAGTCACATTCTGTTAAAGGTCCCCAAAGCACACACATCCCTGGGTCGCTCGTCTTTTCAGTTCGCTGCAGCTAGCGACTGGAACGAGCTGCAACAAACACTCAAACTGGACAGTTTTATCTCAATCTCTTCATTCAAAGACTAAATCATGGACACTTTTACTGACAGTTGTGGCTGCTTGTGTGATGTATTGTTGTCTCTACCTTCTTGCCCGTTGTGCTGTTGTCTGTGCCCAATAATGTTTGTACCCTGTTTTGTGCTGCTACCATGTTGTGTTGCTACCATGTTGTTGTCATGTTGTGTTGCTACCATGCTGTGTTGTCATGTGTTGCTGCCTTGCTATGTTGTTGTCTTAGGTCTCTCTTTATGTAGTGTTGTCTTGTCTCTCTTGTCGTAATGTGTGTTATTTTTAATCCCAGCCCCCCGTCCCCGCAGAAGGTCTTTTGCCTTTTGGTAGGCCGTCATTGTAAATAAGAATTTGTTCTTAACTGACTTGACTAGTTAAATAAAGGTTAAATAAAAAATTTACATTTAAAATAAATATGTAGAATACCACAGCCCAAACAGCTATATATGTAGAACAGTGGTGGTCAGTTCCATTTATGATGAGGGGAGGACGGCCATTCATGAGCATGGCCTTATTTCTGTCATTCATATTTCATTCACAAAGTTCAATGTAACAGCGATAGGTTTAGGTTACTACATGTTCCCTATACCCATCGTGAGGTTGCCTCAACCTAGCCTATGAATGAAAGTTTACAAGGTCGAGAGAAAATGTTGAGGTAACAGACAGTGACACATGGACAGACAGTGACACATTCAATACCACCTTGCACACTATTGCCTGCATCTAGCTTATCTAGGGTGTAATCATTAATCCAACAGTTGCAAATATGAGTTTCTATTGGACAAATTCTGGTATTTTTATCCCTGTTTCATTTGCTTCCGTTTAAGAAATATGTTTTGACAGAATCGGCGGAATGAATACACCCCTGATCACGCATAAACACAGTTCACTTTCATAGCAGCCACGTTGTATTCCTTCTCTCATATATGCACTCTCCTCCTCTCACATTTTCCCTTTGTTTGTGGACTTCAATGAACAACACATCAGCTGTATGTGACCAGGTGAAAAAGCCTTTACAAGCCAAACTATGTCATAACCGCTACACACAGCTAACATCATTGTCCCCATATTAGCTAAAGTAACATCCTAGTCAACATAGCAAATAGAACTAATGTGTTAGTAAACCCACTACAATTATGCAGTAACGTTACAGTGTATTGTCAGTAAGCAGTTACACCGGCGGGCCCGGGGGCAATAAATTAATAAAACCAAAAGCTTACCTTGACTTGGAAGAGTTCCAGTGTTGTGTGGGATAGTCATAGCCAGCTAGCTAACATAGCATCCCTCTGATTGAGCTGGGTGTTTGAGTAACTAAACTAGCCAGCTGCATTTGCTAGCTAAGTCAGTGAAACTGAAACTGAAAAAAAATTATGTAATCTCTCTCTCTCTTGCTTCTCCTGTATTTTTGAAGAAATTCATTTGTTGAAAACTGTTCAGCTATTGTCTCTCTCACTCTTTAAGTCAACTACTCACCACATTGTATGCACTGCAGTGCTAACTAGCTGTAGCTTATGCTTTCAGTACTAGATTCATTCTCTGATCCTTTGATTGGGTGGACAACATGTCAGTTCATGCTGCAAGAGCTCTGATAGGTTGGAGGACATCCTCCGGAAGTTGTCATAATTACTGTGTAAGTCTATGGAAGGGGGGGAGAACACAGAGCCTCCTAGGTTTTGTATTGAAGTCAATGTACCCAGAGGAAGACAGAAGCTAGCTGTCCTTCGGCTTTACCATGGTGCTACACTTCAGAGTGCTGTTGAGGCTACTGTAGACCTTCATTGCAAAGCAGTGTGTTTTAATCAGTGATGCACCGAAAGGACATTTTTGGCCAATACTGATATCCAATATTTTCCTTGCAAAAAAAAAAACGATACCGATAACCGATATTTAACATTTTGGCGGCCTTTTAAGCATTCTAGTAGTTAAATAGTTAACACACACACACACACGGGTGCAGCGGTCTAAGGCACTGCATCTCTACAGTCCCTGGTTCGAATCCAGGCTGTATCACATCCAGCCGTGATTGGGAGTCCCATAGGGCGGCGCACAATTGGCCCAGCGTCATAAATAAGAATTTAACTTGCTTGCCTAGTTAAATAAGGTTTACACACACACACCATCACACTGACCCAAAAAGTTTTGTTGGCATTTACATATGTCCCCGTTGCCAATAAAACATAATCAAAACCTATTTCTTTCACTTACTTGCTGGGCTGTTTCGTTGTTCATTTGTTCAGTCGTTTCATTCTCAACTAGGATTTCATCATACATGTCAAGCAGTGAAGTTTCAGCTCTGTCTGACGGTAGCCTCTTTTCCTCGGTGCGCACTGTCACTGTGTCCGTTTCCATCTTGTCCAGCTGCGTGTGTAACATTTCACGTAAACCCTGTTTCTTGTCTGCATCGAAGTATGCCAATGCCATGATAGAGGGTATCACGTCTGCTGCAGGCGCAGTTGATGAGCTTATTTCTCGAGTCAGTTGTTCGAATGGATCTAGCTAGTGTGTTCATGTTTCAAAGTTTCAAACATGTTCTCAAATGCCATTGAATGGCAGCAGCGGTATGACAACCAGAACATTCATGAGCATGCAATACGACTTTCCTCAGTGCGAAATCCTCGGCAACCCACTGTTCTGTCAGACTCAGCATGCTCATAGTGCTGATATCGCTGGTCCAAATGTCAATCGTGAAGCTAATAGCAGCGACGCTATTACCGTGTAACTCTGGTAGGGCAACATATGAAAAATAGCGCACTTGGTAGTGTGTACCGGTGCTCGACTAGTCGGCGAAAGCCAACATCACCCATGACAGAGAACGGTTCATTATCAAGGTCAATGAATTCCGTTATCTTGGCGTTAATGGATTTAGCCTTTGAGTTGTCTCGCTGAAATTTTCTTACTCTTTCAAATGACTGCTCGACTTGTTGACTGCTCGATCCACACAGCAGACATTGTGGGCTAGGTTAGGAATGCTGTGTTGCACGTGTAGCGCAAATTTTTCTTGACGTCATTACCTACGTTATATAGGTATGCACGTCAGCTTTGACATCGGTTTTGCACGTTGGCGTTAAACTAGACATCAGGCCGATGTTGCCATTTTTAGCTCATATCAGCCGATTCCGATATGTTCAACCAAATATATCGTGCTTCCCTTGTTTAATAAATCATTTTTGACATGAATATATTTGGTATAGTTTTATCTAAAAAGGATAACTTTTCAATGTTTTACAATTATGATAATTTTTTTATGAAATTCACTGAGGAGGATGGTCCTCCCCTTCCTCCTCTGAGGAGCCTCCACTGATGTAGAATACCACAGCCCAAACAGCCATATACGTAGAATGCCTGTGCCTAATCTGCAGATGCAGAAGGTCTAGTCATGACATTTCAATCCATGCATTGATAGCATCCATTTACCAACCTCCCACCTCCATGTCTGTTCCCTACATGTAACATATTGACCGTCTACAGTCTACTACCCCTCCATGTCTGTTCCCTATATGTAATATATTGACTGTCTGCAGTCTACTACTCCCTATATGTAACATATTGACTGTCTGTAGTCTACTACCCCTCCAAGTCTGTTCCCTATATGTAACAGATTGACTGTCAACAGTCTACTACTCCCTATATGTAACAGACTGACTGTCTACAGTCTAGTACTCCCTATATGTAACAGGCTGACTGTCTACAGTCTACTACTCCCTATATGTAACAAATTGACTGTCTGCAGTCTACTACTCCCTATATGTAACAGATTGACTGTCTGCAGTCTACTACTCCATATATGTAACAGATTGACTGTCTGCAGTCTACTACTCCCTATATGTCACAGATTGACAGTCTGCAGTCTACTACTCCCTATATGTAACAGATTGACTGTCTACAGTCTACTACTCCCTATATGTAACAGATTGACTGTCTACAGTCTACTACTCCCTATATGTAACAGATTGACTGTCTGCAGTCCACTACCCCCTATATGTAACAGATTGACTGTCTGCAGTCTACTACCCCTCCATGTCTGTTCCCTATATGTAACAGATTGACTGTCTGCAGTCCACTACTCCATATATGTAACAGATTGACTGTCTGCAGTCTACTACTCCATATTCACCACTGCTCCTGTCCAGTAGCTTTAGGCCTGGAAGACAATATACTGTTACACTGAGTTCAGGGGAGAAACACACACACACAACTGCGCAAACACACACACACACACACACAGACACACACACACACAGGTGTGAACACACACACATGCACACACAAGCACAGTCTTGTACAGCTAATGTGGGGACACACAATTCAGTCCCATTCAAAATCCTATTTTCCCTAACCCCTAACCCTAACCCTAACCCGTACTCTTACCCTAACCCTAACCTTCTGGTTTTGGTATTTTATTAGGATTCCCTTTAGCTGTTGCAAAAACAGCAGCTACTCTTCCTGGGGTCCACACAAAACATGAAACATGACATAATACAGAACATTAATAGATAAGAACAGCTCAAGGACCGAAGTACAAAATCACACGTAGCCTACATATCAATACATACACACAAACTGTCTAGGTCAATTAGGGGAGAGGCGTTGTGCTGTGAGGTGTTGGTTTATCTGTTTTTTTAAACCAGGTTTGCTGATTATTTGAGCGATATGAGACAAAACGGAGTTCCATGCAATAATGGCTCTATATAATACTGTTTGCTTTCTTGAATTTGTTCTGGATTTGGGGACTGTGAAAAAATCTTACCCCTTACCCCTAACCCTAACCAAAAACCCTACAAAACTAACCCTAGCTCCTAACCCTAACCCTTAACGTAATTCTAACCCTAACACTAATTCCAACCTTAACCCTAAACAGCCTTAACCCTAAATAGTTAAACACGTCCACATGCGCAAACACACACGCAAACACACACCCACACCCACACCCACACCCACACTCACACCCACACCCACACCCACACCCACACACACACACACACACACACACACACACACACACACACACACCACACCCACACACACACACACACACCCACACACCCACACACCCACACCCACGCAAACACACACACACACACACACACACACACACACACACACACACACACACACACACACACACACACACACACACACACACACACCCACACCCACACCCACACCCACCCACACACACACACACACACACACACACACACACACTGATAGACCACACAGCTCTTCCCATAACACGTTCTTCACATTCCAGAATCAAACCCGCCTCTAAATCATCAAGGTTGCTCTGGCATGGCTGTTTATTTGGGGTGTCTAAAATGACATGTCAGGGAAAACTAGTGGTACAGGGTCATTTTAGTCTGTGTTTTGTGTGACATAATACATGAAAAAGCCCATGAAATTAGTAAGCATTATGGAAAATTAAGACTAGTATTCAGACATGCCGTAAACAGAAACAGCTGTTACAATTCTCCCCCTAACCTCTGACCGTCTAATGGCCTAACTGGAAGACGGCTGTTTGTTTTTTCTTCTGAAGTGGATCAACACAGGAGGAAGTGGAGCACTATTGGCCGACGAGGTAGGGCGGAGAAGGGTTTGTTGTTGCGGACTGACTCCCTTCTTGTTGCAGAGTCAGCCCTCTCAAAAATGTGACTGTGGGATTCTGACGCCCTGGGCGGCTGTCTGGGTCTGCATAGAACAGGTCAACAACTCTAACTTCTCTAGACCTCAGTACTTTGAGCAAAAAACTGATACAGGCCTTGTAGAGGAGACATGATATGGTTGTCACGCTTGTGCCAAACAGCCCCGACCACGGGTTGGTTGTCACAAATACTGTGCTGGTAAATTTTTTAGAAAACTCAATCAGCACTGTGAAATGTAAATGTGTGGCTGATATGGTGCCTCTATGGGGGGGCAGGATGACCCAGATAGTGAACTGTGTACACAGTGTAATGTAACGATAAGTTTTGTCCTTTAAGGGGAGGACAAGTAATGTCATGATATGTCAAACATCTCACTTACAATGTTGAGTCTGATGGTAAATCAAATTGGGCATTTCTTCACAGACATGCTATGACGTGGCCAATCTGACTTCCTCTTCCCCTGTCTCACTTCCTCTGTAAACCATCAGACCGCAGACCATTCAGAACCCCCTGACTGTGTCATACCTACCCGCTAGTTTTGGTTTTCACGTTGCTTTTATCACAAGAAAGTGGCTTTGACTCATATCTTCCTGAGGTTATTCTTGGGATTCTAATAGCAGATGTAGCTCAATGAAATTGTTCCGTTTGACACCCCTGAGAAGATTTTGGTCTGATTCAGCAAATCCTTTTCAGGAAACAGTAATAGCTTGGAGCTATCAAATAATGCACCAATGTGTTTTAATCTTAGAAAAATACTGTACGGGTGGTTGAACACAGAATATTCCCACAGGTTTGGTTGATGTTGGATTTACGGGTCCATCAATCTTGCCAGCATTGGCTAATTCTGTGGAGAATTGGCTCGCAGTGGTAGTAAAATATGAGTTATAGTGTGCCATTCTGCCACGCAATACAGAGCTATGACCTTGGTATGGCCGAAGATAGAGGTACATTCTGAAAGATGAGTTTGTGATGATGTCTTTTGTACACTGTGGTTCTGAGAAGCTTCGTCACATGACTCACACCAGCACTTAACCTGAACTGAGCAACACACAACCTTTAGACAAACATAACTATTTGTAACCATTGTATTTATTGTACACCATTGTACACATTCATAGCCACTTGATGTTTTGGTATTGTTTAAAGTCAGAGATATGGATAAAGCGTCTTAAATTGATTATCCTGATTTTGCAGGAAATGTCCTGCATAGCAGGAAATGCAAACTTGTTCAAATTCAAGGTTTTAAAAGGCTTCTAAAGTTTGTAATTTCCACTTTAAAATTTCAGACTTGATTTACCAACGGAAAATGTATCAACCCCTACTAAAATGTCCATTAATTATAATCCACACAATTATTCACATTTCCTGTTGCTGCAGGATTATTTTCCTGCTGTGAGACACTGATCAGATTCAGATCCATTCTTTAGGGTCGATCATTTTGTATAATATAGTAAAGAAAATGACTTGCAGTTTAATCGATTAATCATAAAAATCCTAATCTAAATAAATCGGCAGCTCAAACACAAATGGCATTCCTCAACCAAATAGACCCCAAAGCTGCTTTTAAGCAACACTTGCATGTGAGAGCCTGAGCCATGACCCAATTTAGACCTTTCCTTTGACCTTCCATTGGGTAATGAAATTATCAGTTGCGTGGCGCCTGTGGATCAACCTCCTCTCAACATCTGTCTGAGGCCTCGCCTTAAGATTAGAGTGAATGAGAAGACTTCAATCAGATTTCACATCTCAGAATCGCTGGGCATCTATCTACGCATCACTGGCTGGAGGATTTATTTCATTCTCATTTTGGAAGGGCAGGGGGTGGGGGCTTGATGAAGATCCTGATACTTAACTTGACCTGTAAGATCAAATCTATTGACAGAGCGTGAATGGAGGGCCAGGGGTTTTACCAGTCTAATCCCATTGGGAGTATCCTGATCTGGACTCCCAAATCCCAGACCAAGGAACCAAACCTTTCCCCCCACCCCCATGTTGAGTCCCCAGTCACACCAGTCCCATGTTGAGTCCCCAGTCACACCAGTCCCATGTTGAGTCCCCAGTCACACCAGTCCTATGTTGAGTACCCAGTCACACCAGTCCTATGTTGAGTCCCCAGTCACACCAGTCCCATGTTGAGTCCCCAGTCACACCAGTCCTATGTTGAGTCCCCAGTCACACCAGTCCTATGTTGAGTCCCCAGTCACACCAGTCCCATGTTGAGTCCTCAGTCACACCAGTCCCATGTTGAGTCCCCAGTCACACCAGTCCCATGTTGAGTCCCCAGTCACACCAGTCCCATGTTGAGTCCTCAGTCACACCAGTCCCATGTTGAGTCCCCAGTCACACCAGTCCCATGTTGAGTACCCAGTCACACCAGTCCCCATGTTGAGTCCTCAGTCACACCAGTCCTATTTTGAGTCCCCAGTCACACCAGCCCCCATGTTGAGTCCTCAGTCACACCAGTCCTATGTTGAGTCCCCAGTCACACCAGCCCCCATGTTGAGTCCCCAGTCACACCAGTCCCTATGTTGAGTCCCCAGTCACACCAGCCCCCATCCCGTCTGTCATGGTCTAGCCCCACTGCCCTACATTGCTGGTTTATAAACCCAGGCCATCTGCGCCCCTGTCTAGCGCCCACAAAAACTGCTCCTGCCATGCATGGGCCCTAATCTCTCCCCTTCTCACCTAATCCAGTCCACAGGATCCAGTGGTGGAGCAGCTCAATCCCACTAAGACACATACCAAGTTGGTTAACTTAGTCAGCCTGGTCTCATAGACTAGACGTCACACAGTAAATGTAAATCCAAGACACTCAAATGAGTATGTGTTATGTTTGGTATGGTGACATAAGACAGATGACTAGTTAAGGCAAAAACCCAAAGGTTGCGAGGTCGAATCTCATCACGGACAACTGTTCAACTACATACAACTTTTAACTACTTTGCAACTACTTAGCATGTTAGCTAACACTTCCCCTAACCCCAACCCTAACCTTAACCTTTTTAGTTAACCCTACCTCTAACCCTAACCTTAACCCTTTTAGCTAACCCTTCCCCTAACCCTAACCTTAACCCTTCCACCTTACTCCTAAGCGAAATGCTTTTAGACCAGGTTGACCTAGTGTATGGTCCAATTTGTAACACTTGTTGGAGCAATCAGTAAATGAGCAAAGTTCCATGCTTACATGAGTCTATTCAATTCAGTACTTTCTGAGTAGAATATCACCAAACAACTTTAGAATCAGCATCATACTGAGCACCATATGGTACTACTGTCCAAAATGTTTACAAATTGAATGCATTGTAACCTTGAAGCACAGAAGTGCAGACTGAATACATTTGAAATGAGTTAGAGGTAACAGGTTTAAAATAATTTTGAATACAACATAATTAAGTATTTTGTTTTGGTTCTCCAGTCTTGTAGCTAACATATTTTCTCTGTGATAGCAGGAAGCATATCATCCATTTTGACTTGATCTCCTCCAAGTCCCAGACAACCTTTCAATCTTCTTATCGCAAAGGATTTGATTTCAAGCTCATGAGGATGTAGACAAAAACATTTAGGTTATTTTGGTTTCAGAAATAATCATGTTAAAAGGCTAAGCATAGATAAAACCAGTGTTCCTCTTAAGGCTTTGGATTAAAAAAAGAAAATCGGTTGATAATGCTTCACTTTTAAGAGACATCTGTGTTTGTTGCTAATAAAGATATTTACTATGCCATCACACAAGCTTTGTGTTCACATCTGCTCTTCCAGGAGTGTTTACCTGTTGGCCAAAGCTAAAGTTTGTGCTAGTTAAAGATGCAGTCCGGGATCTTAAGAATTTACAAATTCGTAACATATCATACGAAATGGATGACATTTTCTGGGACCCGTTTTGGCTCGTGAGCACTACTTTTCAAAACTACTGGCTGAAATTATACAGAACCTTTGGAGCATCACTTTAAGGCTTTATTGTGTTCTGAGGAAATCCATTCAGTGAGATGACCTTTAACACCACACTAGCTAACCAGTGCTCTCCATTCTCTGTGCTGTGTAAAGAAGGGCCACAGTTTTAAGTTGCCTGCAGTCATGGTCCTTCAAGACAATCATCCTCGATTAACACACACACACACAGACGAACACACACTTGACAAGGTGAAGAGTGATCTCTATTTATAGGGGTGACCTTTGGAGAAACAACAATAAGCATCTGAAGGTGAACACTTGATGTGAGGGCTCTAATCTTATCAGTGGGGGAGGATGGCAGAGGCATTGGGGGTGAAGAGGGTTGTGATTAGTCCTTGAAGGCAAGAGAGAGGAGAGGGAGAGAGAGAGAGAGGGAGGGAGAGAGAGAGAGAGAGGATACCAGTTAATTATCAAAATCCAGAAAAGAGACGTTCAATTTTACAACCACCTAAAAGAAAGCAATTCCCAAACCTTCCATAACAAAGCCATCACCTACAGAGACATTAACCTAGAGAGGAGTCCCATAAGCAAGGCTGGTCCTGGGGCTCTGTTCACAAACACAGACCCAACAGACCCAACAGACCCAGGACAGCAACACAATAAAACCAAATTAAGAGAAAACAAAAAGATAATTACTTGACACATTGAAAATAATTAACCAACAGAACAAACTGCAATGCTATTTGGCCCAAAACAGAGAGTACGCAGTGGCAGAATACCTGACCACTGTGACTGACCCAAAATTAAGGAAAGCTTTGACTATGTACAGATTCAATGAGCATAGAATTGCTATTGAGAAAGGCCGCCCTGGCTCTCAAGACTGTGCACACTGCCCACGGAATGATGTGGAAACTGAGCTGCACTTCCTAACCTCCTGTCACGTCCAGGCCAGAGTTGTAGGCTGGCGTGTTTAGGTTTCGTTTTTGGTGAAGGGTTTTTTGAGTTCTAGGTGTTCTATTTCTATGTTGGGGTAATGGTTCCCAATTAGAGGCAGCTGTGTGTCGTTGTCTCTAATTGGGAACCATATATATGTTTGGGGTTTTCTATTAGGTTTTGTGGGTTATTGTTTGAGCATAGCTTGGTGTATTTTTTGTTATGTTCAGCATCACGGTCTTCGTTCGTTTTGTTTTGTTATTTTCCCAGTTACGTTCGTATTTAATAAAATGTATACTGGAAGTGTCACGTCCAGGCCTGAAAAGACAGGCTGGCGTGTTTTGTTTTGGTTTTGGTGTAGGGTTTTTTATGTTCTAGGTGTTCTATTTCTATGTTGGGGTAATGGTTCCCAATTAGAGGCAGCTGTGTGTCGTTGTCTCTAATTGGGAACCATATATATGTTTGGGGTTTTCATTTAGGTGAGTGGGTTATTGTTTGGACATAGCTTGTTTTGTGTTTAGTGTGTTCGACGTCACGATCTTCGTTACTTTCGTTTTGTTAATTTTGCCCAGTTACGTTTGTATTAAATATGTATACTGGAAGCATCGCTGCGTCTTGGTCTGTCCATTATGAAGATCGTGACAGGAAGCATTGCTGCGTCTTGGTCTGTCCCTTCCGAAGATCGTGACAGAATAACCCACCATAAAAAGACCAAGCAGCGAGAGACCCGGGAGTTCAGGACTTGGGAGGAGGAATTGCTTAGAGGGGGACCCTGGGATCAGCCTGGAGAATATCGCCGTCCAAGAGAGGAGCTGGAAGCAGCGATAGCGGAGCGGCGATATTATGAGGATCGATATGGAGTATGGAACCCGGAGAAGGAAAAGTTTGTTGGAACTCGCCTGGCTAGGAAGCCCGAAAGGCAGCCCCAAAAAACTTTTTTTGGGGGGGGCACACGGGGAGTTTGGCCGGTTCAGGATGGACTCCTGAGCCAACTCCTTGTGCTCTCTGGAGGGAGCGTCGCACCGGTTCTGCGTACTGTGTCTCCGGAGCATGTCCACAGCCCTGTGCGAGAGATTCCAGCTCCACTCATCTGTCAGGCTACGGTGAGTGTGCTGCCTGGAAGAGTGGTGCAGGCTCTGCGCGCCAGGTCTCCAGTGTGCCTGTTGGGACCAAAATATCCTGCGTCGGCTCTGCGTGCGGTGTCTCCTGTTCACGCGCACAGCCCGGTGCACGACATTACCCTCATCGGTGAAGCCAGGATGAGTGTGCTACCTGGTAGAGTGGTGCCGGCTCTGCGCGCTAGGTCTCCAGTACACCTTCTGGGACCGAGATATCCTGCACCGTTTCTGCGTGTGGGGTCTCCGGTTCGCATCCACAGCTCAGTACGTCCTGTTCCGGCTCCGCGCACCAGGCCCCCTGTGCGCTTAGAGAGTCCAGCACGTCCTGTCCCTGTTCCACGCTCCAGGATCCCTGTGCCCGTCGTGGACCCAGCACGTCCTGTCCCTGCTCCACGCTCCAGGAACCCTGTGCCCGTTGTGGACCCAGCACGTCCTGTCCCTGCTCCACGCTCCAGGATCCCTGTGCCCGTCGTGGACCCAGCACGTCCTGTCCCTGCTCCACGCTCCAGGATCCCTGTGCCCGTCGTGGACCCAGCACGTCCTGTCCCTGCTCCACGCTCCAGGATCCCTGTGCCCGTCGTGGACCCAGCACGTCCTGTCCCTGCTCCACGCTCCAGGATCCCTGTGCCCGTCGTGGACCCAGCACGTCCTGTCCCTGCTCCACGCTCCATGATCCCTGTGCCCGTCGTGGACCCAGCACGTCCTGTCCCTGCTCCACGCTCCAGGATCCCTGTGCCCGTCGTGGACCCAGCACGTCCTGTCCCTGCTCCACGCTCCAGGATCCCTGTGCCCGTCGTGGACCCAGCACGTCCGGTTCCTGCTCCACGCTCCAGGATCCCTGTGCCCGTCGTGGACCCAGCACGCCCTGTCCCTGCTCCACGCTCCAGGATCCCTGTGCCCGTCGTGGACCCAGCACGTCCGGTTCCTGCTCCACGCTCCAGGATCCCTGTGCCCGCCGTGGACCCAGCACGCCCTGTCCCTGCTCCACGCTCCATGATCCCTGTGCCCGTCGTGGACCCAGCACGCCCTGTCCCTGCTCCACGCTCCAGGATCCCTGTGCCCGTCGTGGACCCAGCACGCCCTGTCCCTGCTCCACGCTCCAGGATCCCTGTGCCCGTCGTGGACCCAGCACGTCCGGTTCCTGCTCCACGCTCCAGGATCCCTGTGCCCGTCGTGGACCCAGCACGTCCGGTTCCTGCTCCACGCTCCAGGATCCCTGTGCCCGTCGTGGACCCAGCACGTCCGGTTCCTGCTCCCCGCACCAGAGGGCCAGAGAAGGTCCCCTGTCCGGGACCTCCAGAGAAGGTCCCCAGTCCGGGACCGCCAGAGAGGGTCCCCAGTCCGGGACCGCCAGAGAGGGTCCCCAGTCCGGGACCGCCAGAGAGGGTCCCCAGTCCGGGACCGCCAGAGAGGGTCCCCAGTCCGGACCGCCAGAGAGGGTCCCCAGTACGGCTAATAGCCCAGGGCCTCCGGTGCGGGACATCAAGCCAGCAAGACCGGCACCGGAGCCGCCACCTGGGACCAAAAGACCCAGTCGAAGACCCCCCCATGGACTTTGTGGCGCGGTCGGAGTCCGCGCCTTTGGGGGGGGGGGTACTGTCACGTCCAGGCCAGAGTTGTAGGCTGGCGTGTTTAGGTTTCGTTTTTGGTGAAGGGTTTTTTGAGTTCTAGGTGTTCTATTTCTATGTTGGGGTAATGGTTCCCAATTAGAGGCAGCTGTGTGTCGTTGTCTCTAATTGGGAACCATATATATGTTTGGGGTTTTCTATTAGGTTTTGTGGGTTATTGTTTGAGCATAGCTTGGTGTATTTTTTATTATGTTCAGCATCACGGTCTTCGTTCATTTTGTTTTGTTATTTTCCCAGTTACGTCGTATTTAATAAAATGTATACTGGAAGCATCGCTGCGTCTTGGTCTGTCCCTTCCGAATATCGTGACACCTCCTGCCAAATGCAGGACCATATTAGAGACGCATATTTCCCTCAGATTACACAGACCCACAAAGAATTTGAAAATTAGGTGAGTTACGACAGTGTGACATCACAGCAGCAAGATTTGTGACCTGTTGCAAATGGTAACCAGTGAAGAACAAACACCATTGTAAATACAATCCATATTTATGTTTATTCATTTTCCCTTTTGTACTTAACTATTTATATATTGTTACAACATTATACATAGCCATAATTTGAAATGTTTCTATTCCTTTGAAACTTTTGTGTGTGTAATGTTTACTGTTAATTTCTGATTCTGTTTATTTCACTTTTGTTAATCTATTTCACTTGCTTTGGCAATGTAAACATATGATTCCCATGCCAATAAAGCCCTTTGAATTTAATTAAGAGAGAGAGAGAGAAAGCAGAGAGAGAGAAAGCAGAGAGAGAGAGAGAGAGAGCAGAGAGAGAGAGAGAGAGAGAGAGAGAGGTCTGGGGATTAAACAATCATCCAGATTGAATTACCTCTGTCCAATCACAGAGAGAGAGAGAGAGAGAGAGAGACATGGAGAGGAAGACAAACAGACGTCAACAGACAGTGTTGGCTTTACTCCCTAACATGACAAAGACACCTGCATGGTTTTACTCCCTAACATGACAAAGACACCTGCATAGTTTTACTCCCTAACATGACAAAGACACTTGCATGGTTTGCGTTGTGTGTTTGTGTGCGTGTTGTTTGTGTCATTGCTATGCTAGAACACTAAAAGGCCCACTCCCAATGACACACTTTCCTGGCGCTGACCCCCAGCGTGCTATAGCCTGGCATGAGAGGCCAGAGATGACCCCCAGCGTGATATAGCCTGGCATGAGAGGCCAGAGATGACCCCCAGCGTGATATAGCCTGGCATGAGGGCTGTTTTTTTGTCGGAGTGGGTTGGGTAGTTTATTGATCAGTATTATGGACCTAATCATGGATTGATTATCTACAGGCATGTGAGAATGATAGGGGAGAGCAAGAGAAACAGGGAGAGTGAGACAGGGGAGAGCAGGAGAAACAGGGAGAGTGAGACAAAGAGGAGAACGTGAAGTAAGAGTGAACTGTTGAAGAAACAGGGAGAGTGAGACAGGGGAGAGCAGGAGAAACAGGGAGAGTGAGACAAAGAGGAGAACGTGAAGTAAGAGTGAACTGTTGAAGTGGCTTTTGTCTAACAAAGGGCTACAGCCTGTAAACTAGACCATTAGACCACACACACACACACATACTGTACACACACACACACTCACACATACACACACATTCATACACACACACATACACATACACATACACACACACACAATGCCTCCTTTGGAAGTGAGGTCATGCTCTAGTCCATAAGCTGATTTCCAGTGTAGTTGCGCAATAGCCTTGTGTTATACCAGGCCAGGAGTGCATTTTAACACTACTGCTGGGTGGGATTAGCAGGAGTCATGCTGCTGGGACTATTCTGGGATTACTCCATCCTATTACTGCATCCGGATTTCCTTTTTTCATCAACCATGATAGGAGATTGTGAGAGGAGACTGCGGGAGAAAGAGATCGGGAGAATCTTGAGACAGTAGACCCTCTACCCTCTGTCTCTTTCTCCTCAGACAGACAGAGAGAACCATCTGTGCAGTAAATAGTGAGAGTCTGACCTGAGAAAGAGCAAGGAGAGACAGGTTCAGCACACGTCCAGCTGTAAACAAATCTACACAAAAAAACATGTAGTGTTGGTCCCATGTTTCATGAGCTGAAATCAAAGATCCCAGATATGCTCCGTACTCACAAATTTGTTTACATCCCTGTTAGTTAGCATTTCTCCTTTGCCAAGATAATCCATCCACCTGACAGGTGTGGCATATCAAGAAGCTGATTAAACAGCATGATCATTACACAGGTGCACCTTGTGCTGGGGACAATAAAAAGCCAGTCTAAAATGTGCAGTTTTGTCACACAACACAATGCCACAGATGTCTCAGGTTTTGAGGGATTGGGCAATTGGCATGCTGACTGCAGGAATGTCCACCAGAGCTGTTGCCAGATAATTGTATGTTCATTTATCTTCCATAAGCAATTTCCAACATTGTTTTAGAGAATAACAACACCAGCCCAGGACCTCCACATCTGGCTTCTTCACCTGCTGGATTGTCTGAGACCAGCCACCCGGACAGCTGATGAAACTGTAGGTTTGCACAACCAATTAATTTCTGCACAAACTGTCAGAAACCGCATCATGGAAGCTCATCTGCATGCTCGTCGTCCTCACGAGGGTCTTGACCTGACTAAAGTTTGGCGTCATAACCGACTTCTGTGGGACAATGCTCACCTTTGATGGCCACTGGCACGCTGGAGAAGTGTGCTCAGATGAATACCGGGCACATGGCAGACAGCGTGTATGGCGTCATGTGGGAGAGCGGTTTGCTGATATCAACGTTGTGAACAGAGTGCCCCATAGTGGCGGTGGGGTTATGGTATGGACAGGCATAAATTACGGACAACAAACACAATTGCATTTTATCAATGGCAATTTGAATGGACAGAGATACTGGGACGAGATCATGAGGTCCATTGTCGTGCCATTCATCCGCCGCCATCACCTCATCACCTCACGGCCCCAACGGCCCCAACAGCCTGATCAACTCTATGCAAAGGGGATGTGTTGCGCTGCATGAGGCAATTATGGTCACATCAGATACTGACTGGTTTTCTGATCCACGCCCCTACCTTTTTTTTAAGGTACTTGTGACCAACAGATGCATATCTGTATTCCCAGTCGTGTGAAATCCATAGATTAGTGCCCAATGAATTTGTTTAAATTAAAATCAAATCAAATCCAATTTGATTAGTCACATGCATTGAATACAACAGGTAACCAACAGTGCAGCCTCAAAGAATACAGATAAGAATAAGAGATAAAAGTCATTAAAGAGCAGCAGTAAAAAAAATATATATCTACAGGGGGTTGCCGGTATAGAGTCAATGTGCAGGGGCACCGGTTAGTTGAGGTAGTATGTACATGTAGGTAGAGTTAATTAACGTGACTATGCATAGATGACAACCGAGAGTGGCAGTGGTGTGGATGGGGGAGGAGGGGGGCAATGCAAATTGTCTGGGTAGCCATTTGATTAGATGCTTAAGAGTCTTATGGCTTGGGGGTAGAAGCTGTTTAGAAGCCTCTTGGACCAAGACTTGGCGCTCCGGTACCGCTTGCGGTGCGGTAGTAGAGAAAACTGTCTATGACTAAGGTGGCTGGAGTCTTTGACAATTTTTAGGGTCTTCCTCTGACACCACCTGGTATAGAGGTTCTGGATGGCAGGAAGCTTGGCCCCAGTGATGTACTGGGCCGTTCGCACTACCCTCTGTAGTGCCTTGTGATCGGAGCCCAAGCAGTTGCCATACCAGCCAGTGATGCAACCAGTCAGGATGCTCTCGATGGTGCCGCTGTAGAACCTTTTGAGGATCTGAGGACCCATGCCAAATCTTTTCAGTCTCCTGAGAGGGAATAGGTTTTGTTGTGCCTGCTTCACGACTGTCTTGGTGTGCTTGGACCATGTTAGTTTGATGGTGATGTGGACACCAAGGAACTTGAAGCTCTCAACCTGCTCCACTGCAGCCCCGTCGATGAGAATGGGGGCGTGCTCGGTCCTCTTTTTCCTGTTGTCCACAATCATCTCCTTTGTCTTGATCACGTTGAGGGAGAGGTTGTTGTCCTGGCACCATATAGCCAGGCCTCTGACCTCCTCCATATAGGCTTTCTCGTCGTTGTCGGTGATCAGACCTACCACTGTTGTGTCATCGGCAAACTTGATGATGGTGTTGGAGTCGTGCCTGGCCGTGCAGTCATGAGTGAACAAGGAGTACAGGAGGGGACTGAGCACGCACGCCTGAGGGGCCCCTGTGTTGAGGATCAGCGTGGCGGATGGGTTGTTACCTACCCTTACCACCTGGGGGCGGCCCGTCAGGAAGTCCAGGATTCAGTTGCAGAGGGAGGTGTTTAGTCCAAGGGTCCTTAGCTTAATGATGAGCTTTGAGGGCACTATAGTGTTGAACGCTGAGCTGTAGTCAATGAATATAATTCTCACATAGGTGTTCCTCTTGTCCAGGGGGAAAGGGCAGTGTGGAGTGCAATAGAGATTGCATCATCTGTGGATCTGTTGGGGCGGTATGCAAATTGGAGTGGGTCTAGGGTTTCTGGGATAATGGTGTTGATGTGAGCCATGACCAGCCTTTCAAAGCACTTCATGGCTACAGACGTGAGTGCTACGGGTCAGTAGTCATTTAGTCAGGTTACCTTAGTGTTCTTGGGCACAGGCACTATGGTGGTCTGCTTGAAACATGTTGGTATTACAGACTCGGACAGGGAGTGGTTGAAAATGTCAGAGAAGACACTTGCCAGTTGGTCAGGGCATGCTCGCAGTACACGTCCTGGTAATCCATCTGGCCCTGCGGCCTTGTGAATGTTGACCTGTTTAAAGGTCTTCCTCACATCGGCTGCGGAGAGCGTGATCACACAGTCTTCCGGAACAGCTGGTGCTCTTATGCATGTTTCAGTGTTATTTGCCTCGAAGCGAGCATTGAAGTAGTTTAGCTCGTCTGGTAGGCTCGTGTCACTGGGCAGCTCCTGGCTCTGCTTCCCTTTGTAGGGTGTAATGGTTTGCAAGCCCTGCCACATCCGACGAGCGTCAAAGCCTGTGTAGTACGATTCGATCTTAGTCCTGTATTGAAGCTTTGCCTGTTTCTGTCACGCCCTGATCTGTTTCACCTGTCTTTGTGATTGTAAAAACCCACCTCCAGGTGTCACCTGTTTTCCCCATTAGTCCCCAGTGTACTTATCCCTGTGTTTCCTGTCTCTCTGTGTCAGTTCGTTGTGCCCAGTCAACCAGCGTTTTTCCTAGCTCCTATTTTTCCCAGTCTCTGTTTTTTCCTAGCCTCCTGGTTTTGACCATTGCCTGTCCTGATGCCGTATCCACCTGCCTGACCACTCTACCTGTTCTGACCTTGAGCCTGCCTATTGCCTGGTACTGTTTGGACCTGGTTTATGAACTCTAGCCTGTCCCCGACCTGCCTTTTGCCTACCCCTTTTGTTATAATAAATATCGGAGCTCAACCATCTGCCTCGTGTCTGCATTTGGGTCTTGCCCTGTGCCCTTATAGTTTGATGGTTCGTCGGAGGGCATAGCGGGATTTCTTATAAGCTTTCCTTGAAAGTGGCAGCTCTAGCCTTTAGCTCAGTGCGGATGTTGCCTGTAATCCATGGCTTCTGGTTGGGGTATGTATACAGTCACTGTGGGGACGACGTCATCGATGCACTTATTGATGAAGCAAATGACTGATGTGGTGTACTCCTCAATGCCATCGGAGGAATCCCGGAACATATTCCAGTCTGTGCTAGCAAAACAGTCCTGTAGTTTAGCATCTGCTTCATCTGACCACTTTTTTTATTGATCTAGTCACTGGTGCTTCCTGCTTTCATTTTTGCTTGTAACATGATGACAACATGATGACAAATCTTTGGAGATGTGCTTTACCTGGTTTGGTGTCAATTCAGTAGTGACTCAGTTTTATTAAAATATTTCTTTTGGGGGGGAATTAAAATAATGGTGTTCCCTTCCATCTTCCCTGCCTGCAGTGACATGCCTGGGTTATTAAGAGGTGGACTGAGGCCAACCATGGAACAGACAATTGAACTTATCTGTTAAATAGTATTGTAATGAGGTGTATTCATTACCTTTTCTTTTCACTACCAACCTCTAGCCGTACTATTCATAAAGTCACAGACCCAGACATCCAGGGACGTTGAATCCTTGGGCCAAGCCCTCACCCCATCCCACCACACAGCTATCTACACCTAATCCTTCCCAATGCTAACAACAAATCACAGAGACAAAAATACAGACTATATGTCTTTCAGTCCAAATGTTTCCCAAATCTGTGTTACATGTGACTCAGACCTCGATCCGCTTAACAATGTTTGATACTGCTTAATACCTCAAAATACAGGACACTGTGTTTTGGGTGTTGGACATGTTGACAGCAATCTTGTTTATTCATATTGGTGTAATCCTTTCTGTTTTACAACATCAAGAGTGTGTGAAAGTGGAAAGGGGGCTTAAGGGATAAGCTTCCTCAGATATTCTTGGAAACCTAAGAGGGTCACCAAAGGTTGGAAACAGCAAGTGGCCGTTTTGTTGTTAATGAGCCTGACTATTACATCACAGGTATAACATTTTCCACCCCATAGCCCAGGCCTATATTTTATCTTCCTATAATTTTCTAGTCTTATTGATATTTGTTGTGAGATCTTGAGGGTCATTTGAATATCATGACATAATTAAAGATGCACTCCAGGATCTTAAACACATCAACTTTGTAAGATATGGTATATTACGAATTGGATTTGTAACATATACAAATTGCACAGGATGTAACATATATGAAATGGATGAATTAGTACACATTCAAAAAACGAGGACCACTTTTGGCTCTTGAGCACCACTTCCGGCTGAAATTATACAAAAGTTAGAGAGTGCAATTTAACATTTTCTAGACATCACTGTACTTGTAGCCTAACACCCCTCCCCCACACCCCCACTTAATACAGCCTATAATTTCCATATTTGCGTCTTTCACACGAACATCGTGCCTTCATTCCTTATTTTCCGTGATGATATCATGACTCCGTAGCCCTACAGCTTGGGGTTTAGAGAGATGGAGCCGTCGAGTTACAGAGCGGGGGAGAAGGCTATCCAGTCCCCTAGCTGCATGCTCTCTAATAACCGAAGCCTCGGAGAAGAGAGGAGAGGGAGAGGGAGAGGGAGAGGGAGGGGGACTCAATAGGGAGGCAATGAAACGGACTCATCCGCGTAACTAGACACTACCAGTTCAGTTCAGTGTTCAGATCATGCGAGAGCGTAGCTAGACCAACCGCAATCAGTTATAACTACAAAGGAATAGAGAGGGAGAAAATTGGAATTGTTCCAGCCTAGGGAGGCGGCGAGGAAGGGAGCAAGACATAGGCGACTTGCGGCTTTCGAGCTTCACGGGCATATACACCCCGTGTCCAGAATTTACGGCTATTCTTGGCATCAGCCTATTGTACAAAATTGCGGATTTATAACTGAGTGAAGTCGGGGATAGTCATCGACAGTCCTATTCTTCACAATGAAGAAAAACAATTCAGCTAAACGGGTAAGGTTCTGAAACGATGCAAGTGATGATCACTCCGACTTCAATGTAATAACGGGTTTCTGGTTAGCTGCTATTCCAAAGAATGTAACAAAAAGCTACAATGCAACGAGTGTTGTATTTAATAAACACGTCAATGCTACTTGATACGTTACTGACTCGGTTACTTTGTAGCCAAGTCTCAGTCCAAACTCCAAAGTGTTGCATTTGTTAGACATGCTGCTTTGCTTTATTTATTCATAGTGGGGAACATTCTCCAATTAGACTATCTTAACTTGATTAACAAAATTATATTCGACTAGAGATCTAGCAATGTGGAGTTTAAAAGTGTTCTGATGAAATGCTTGTTGTGGATGCTGTGAAAGACAAACGTTTTTAGGGAGTGCTCTTTTTGTGTATAACGGAATCAGAGGATTTTAAAACGAGCTTTATTCTTGGAATGCAATTATCTAACGTGGTCGGTGTAGCCTAACTGAGATCATGAGATGGTGACAAAAACACTAGCCCAAGAAAAACGGTGCGCGCAAGGAATGTGACAGCATCTACATGACAAAGGAAATGACAGGGGGCTGAGTCGCCTCACAAAAGACTCTTCTCTTTTTCTTGTCTGTTCAGTCCCCTTTGGAATCTAAACGAGGTGCTCAGGCAATTTCATGTCTTAACTGCTACTTTGTTGCTTTCGTTGAATATGCAGGGCCCGCAGGACACAAACCAGCACAACACGCAGCCAGACAAAATCGGTTGGATTCGCAAGTTCTGTGGCAAAGGGATATTTAGGGAGATCTGGAAAAATCGTTTTGTAGTACTCAAAGGGGACCAACTTTACATCTCAGAGAAAGAGGTAAGTGACGCATCTTCATTGAACAACTGACATTTACACACCTTTAAATTTTTTGGAGCATTGAACACTTCTTATTTTCACTTTTCAAATGCAAACAGAACCAGCACATCTTATACACGTCTTATTTTGGGGTACATTGTAATAGTCCTTGTTGAGCATCAACACTGAAATAAAAATATAAATGACAGTATTTCCAGCATATGGACGTGTGTTTAACCATGCGGTCATGCAGCAGTCCCAAGAGATACCCTAGACACACCTCTGTTCTGGATCCACTCAGACTGACTAGACCAAATCAGCAGCTCAAAAAGCTTTGTGTGTGTGTTTCTGTGTATTTGTGTGTGTGTTTAGGTTCACTTAAGGCTTCACACAAATCTCTGAAGCCTCCCGCCAAGCCTCATCTATCATCCCTCTGGGGCTTTTTCTCTCTCTCATTCTCTCTCCCTCACCTTCTCACTCTCTCTCTCTCTCTGGCTGAAGTCTGATTCATAACTCCTGTTAGTTGTCCACAGAAAATCAGCTTGACAGAAGATTAGAAAGTATACCCATCTCAAATATGCGCTCATAGAGTGTTTATTAATAGAGCTAGGAAGTCTCCAGAGACCTCTAGCACATCGGTCTAGCCTTGTGACAGAAGGAGTTGTCAGAGAGATAACCCTAGATGGTAATAAGGCGCGCTGTAACTGCCGTGGTCAGGCTCACTGAGAACTGAGAGCGTGCTCCAGGCATAGCTACGAGACAGCACAACAGCACCCGCATGGTTGTGGTGTTGCAATATTAAGGCCTTAATGAATGTTGTGGTAACCATAGTGACAGAGCCAGCCTGTGATGTGTCAGGGTGATGGCTCCAGATACTAAACAGAGGCAATAATGAGCCACATAGTCAGAGTCAATGTGATGCTTGTTACAAGGCAGAGGCAGTTTTAAACCGCTTAGCTGAGAGTTACAGGGAATTTGCTACAAATGCACGCACACACACACACACACACACACACACACACACACACACACACACACACACACACACACACACACACACACACACACACACACACACACACACACACACACACACACACACACTGACTGCGATCGGGCACTGACAGTTCTCTGCTGGGCTTGCTTTAGAGTTGCAGGGTATTAGTATTCTGCCAAGCTCAGCTGAAGCTTACAGGAGGATGTGTTGGCAGCTTCATAGGACCACTTTAACACCTTACTCCAATTGTAAACAGAACTCCAGGGATCACAGCGGAATCTGACAGACACTGAAGATTCCAAACTGTGATCTAATCAATCCTAACATATTCACAGCTTTGAGGGAAAGTAGCCTTTGAGAGTTGAATATCAAGGCATATGTGGCAAAGAAATGCCTTGCAGAGCTTTGGTCACTTGAAGAGGTCACCAAGCATATCAATGTAGTGCCCTTTTCAGTTATTTGTCACAGAATGATAAACCAAACCACCCAGAGCTAAGTACCCCAAAATAACTAACATTAGGAGACAATGGCAATGGAAAGCTTCCCTTTGGAAACCCCACCAGATAGAACATTAGCTTTTATCATTGTCAGATAAAATGTTGAATTCATGATCATTTCCCATTGACATTCTGTCATGGGGCCTGTTAAGGTGGCTGACGTCAGTGCAGCTCATATATTCACCCACCAAGCCTTCACTTGAGTTGACTGCCATGACTTATTAAGTGTCAGCAGTCCTGAGAGAGATTTACGATGGAGGGAGCATGAGTCACAGGTCCAGTCTGTAATCAACCTGCTAGCCCCCTTTCCCTACACCTTTCCAAGGGTCTTTATAGACCTGTGAGAATCTGATGGCTGTAAACAATATGGCTGGAACTCTATGCAGCCAACAAGTTGGCCAAATCCTATGCTTTCAGATCTGTAACTGATGACCCTGCGCAACAAGTAGCTTGGGTCCATATCAAGTGGCTAGCTGGTAGGTCTAAAGTCTACGGTCAACAAAGAAAGTGCCTTCCTCGACTTTCTTCAAGTGGCTTTTAGGGCCAAATGTCATCCCAGCATTATTTTTCAAGACAGTGCGGGCATGAGGTCAGGTTTCATGGAGATCTGAGAGGAAAGGCCTCCCCATAGTTGGGACAGCTGTGAGGAGCGAGGTCTGGCAAGTGGGAGAGCTCCGATTTCACCTCGCTGACCAACCTGTTCCAGCCTGACATCTGTCATGTTCTGATTCAGCCTCTGTCCACTTTCACTATGATGTCTGGTGTGTTTCACTACACCTTTTACGTACCTAACCACATTCCCATTTCCCAGTTCACTATGATGCGTATACTGTCCTCAACCAAAGAGACAACTAAGTTAAATTGGCAGATATGAGCCATGGACATATTGACTGAATTAGTTCCTTCTTCTGAGTGTTGTTCTTTGCCCAAATAAGGAAGATATTTCTTCCCTCTGGGGTATTTTGAAACAGTCTTTGTCTCTGTTCTGCTTTGTGTGTTAGAGGGTAATTGGTCAGAGCACCAAACAGTACTTCCTCTCAGAAACTGACCGCATAACCTTCTTCAAATGACTCGTCAAGACTTGGAGGGATTTTAAGAGCACTTGTGCAAAAGACAATACCCTAGGTAGCACCAGCACACAACAATAAACTTTAGTCTGTGAAGTTTATCAAATCAAATATTATTTGTCACATACGTCGAATACAACCGTGAAATGCTTACTTACGAGTCCCAAGTTTTAAAAAAGTATGTTTGAAAAATTTGCTAAATAAACAAAATGAAAAAGAGTAACACAATAAAATAACAATAAAGTTGCTATTAACAAGGGGTACCTGTACCGAGTCAATGTGCAGGGGTACGGGTTAGTCAAGGTAATTGAGGTAATATGTTCATGTAGGTAGGAGACAAGTGACTATGCATAGATAATAAACAGAGTAACAGCAGTGTATGTGAAGAGTGTGAAGGAATGTGAATGTATGTGTATGTGTGTGGCGTCAAAATATGCATGTGTGTGTGTGTTTTGTGTGTGTGTGTGTCCATATGTGTGTGTGTTGGAGTGTCAGTGTAGCATGTGTGAGTGTGTGGTTAGAGTCCAGTGAGTGTACATGGAGCCTGTGCAAAAGAGTTAGTGCAAAACGTGAATAAACAATAATAAAATAAGGCGGTCAATGTAAATAGTCCGGGTAGCCATTTGATTAATTGTTCAGCAGTCTTATGGCTTGGAGGTAGAAGCTGTTAAGGAGCCTTTTGGTACCAGACTTGGCGCTCCGGTACCGCTTGCCGTGCGGTAGCGGAGAGAACAGTCTATGACTTGGGTGTCTGGAGTCTTTGACCATTTTTAGGGCCTTCCTCTGTCACCGCCTAGTATAGAGGTCCTGGATGGCAGGGAGCTCAGCCCCAGTGATGTACTGGGCCGTACGCACTACCCTCTGTAGTGCCTTGCGGTCGGATGCAGAGCAGTTGCCATACGGATGCTCTTGATGGTGCAGCTGTATAACTTTTTGAGGATCTGAGGTCCCATGCCAAATCTTTTCAGCCTCCTGTCCTCTTCACGACTGTGTTGGTGTGTTTGGACCATGATAGGTCCTTAGCAATGTTCCCCTCTAAGCTGCGCGTTGATGCGCAGCTCCCCCGGGACTGCTGCGTAGAAGAAATATCAGCCTGCGCAGAGAAGCACAAGATTGAACTTCACTCAACTTTCTAGAGATAACACTATCAACGTTTCCCTTTACTGTGGGAATTGTGATCAAATCAACGCAATATGAGCCACTTTCAATGCAACATATCGAAACAAAATTAACAATGCAAGACTTAGTATGCAAAACTAACTATGCAAGAGATTTTGTTGTAGGCAGAACGAATCAGAGATGGATTCTATTGCATTGACAAGCACGACTCAGGCCCGTACTCTACACAGACCGGTGCCCCTAAACCAATCAGAGCTGCTGTAGGCCTATATGCAAATAGATCACTGCTATATAAGGATCTGTGCCATTCACATTGAACTGGACTGTTTTACAACATGAGCGGTCGTCAGTAGATGAGCTTGTTTTGAGATCGAAGCGAGAGCTGCATCTACGGACGTGTGCACATTTGGACATTTGTTCACATCCTCTGCTAGTTAGTGAGTTATTAGTCCAGTATTAGATCATTTGTAGTCATCAATGGGGGAGTGATTGCTTCCTACAAAAGCACAAAAGGTTTGCATTTTGAAAAGCGAGTCAGGTAAGGAGCTTTTTTTTGTCTCAAAGGGACAGTGTTTTAGCCATTAGGCAGAGGGTAGCATAATTTGTCTGATTCTCTGTAATAATGGTATGTGAATAATGATGCATTTTATGCGGTTTCTTTCAAACAACATAACAACATTTTCAGTCACCTCCTTGTCTGAAGGACAAGTGGATAAACAGGTTAATGTCAAGCACTGCATGTTTTTTTCAAAAGTCTCATGGAATGTAGGCCTATGTTGAACACCACACATTGGCTGAACGATAGAACAGTTATTTACATGTTAAAATGTAATGGGAGGCATTTTCTCCCTTGCTTCTGATGGTAGGCCACTCTGGTAGGCCTACATTATGATCAAATAGCCACAGTAGACTACTTGGCCACTGTTAAAACTAACTTAAAGCAGGTACAGCCTCAGTGTTTACAGTAAATGTGCACCGGAAGTAACATTGGAACATTGGTCCTTAGTGATGTGGACAGCAAGAAGCTCTCAACCCGCTCTACTAGTGCCCTGTCAATGTGAATGGGGGCATGCTCGGCCCTCGTTTTCCTGTTTGTCCTGCTCACGTTGAGGGTGAGGTTGTTGTCCTGGCACCACACTGCCAGGTCTCTGACCTCCTCCCCTATAGGCTGTTTCATTGTCGTCGGTGATCAGGCCTACCACCGTTGTGTCATCTGCAAACTTAATGATGGTGTTGGCCACAGTCTTGGGTGAACAGAGAGTACAGGAGGGGACTAAGCACGCACCCCTGAGGGGCCCCGTGTTGAGGGTCAGCGTGGCGGATGTGGTGTTGCCTTCCTTCACCACCTGGGGGCAGCCCATCAGGAAGTCCAGGATCCAGTTGCAGAGGGAGGTGTTCAGTCAATATCATTCCTCTGTTATCTCAATACTGGAATACCCTGTAGACATGGATTCACTAGGTCTTAGTTCCTTTGGCTTGATGAGGTCTTTGTCCATTGGGTTGCACACAAACGTCTTTTGTTTGATTTGTGAGTTATCCAGTCATGTCTGGCAGTGTGCTTTCACTTAAGCCGATAACCTCATTGCCCAGTGGGTTTCTGAAACGCTCTGCACATGATTTGCTATCTTGAAGTGGAGCATGTGCTACAGGCTCCAATCCAGTTTGTCTTCTCAACACTGCTAAGCACTAGATCCATTTTGAGACCATTTTCAGCCCACAGCCCCACACTATACTTTCTGCTTCCTCATTGGTATCATCATACTTCCTAACTAAAGGCTCCAGTGTTTATTTGCACTAGTTCCTGGACCTGTTCTTATTGAGTCAGTCAGGGGGATGGTATGAGGGAAAGTAGTGTGAGAAAGATCATCTGTTTGAATTTTAGATGAGCCTGATCAGTCCCAGAGCGGGTGGATTTCACTTCACAACCACAGCTTTTCTTCAATGAAACCATTCTAGCAACCTGCTCAGTGATTCATTCAGTATTGAGGCACATAAAGATTTATCTCCTTACATTTGAATTAAAACATAGTCCTACCCCAAGCAGTCCGTTAGCCATGGCTTTGTCCTGAAGGGAGGAGATGTTTTATGTTTGTCTAAAGGAATGATGCAGTGGAGGAAGGGAGGGAGGGATGAAGGGAAAGAGAGAGAAAGGAGGAGAAAGTGGGGAAGAAAGGCAGAGAGGATTTAAAAAGAACAGAGACAGAACAAAGGACACTTCTTTTTGAAATGCACTTCTTTGTGTAGTGCTCGCTAGGGTTTGCCAACTGGCCTCTCATGCCAGGCTATAGCACGCTGGGGGTCAGCGCCAGGAAAGTGTGTCATTGGGAGTGGGCCTTTTAGTGTTATAGCATAGCAATGACACAAACAACACGCACACAAACACACAACGCAAACCATGCAAGTGTCTTTGTCATGTTAGGGAGTAAAACTATGCAGGTGTCTTTGTCATGTTAGGGAGTAAAACCATGCAGGTGTCTTTGTCATGTTAGGGAGTAAAACCAACACTGTCTGTTGACGTCTGTTTGTCTTCCTCTCCATGTCTGTCTGTCTGTCTGTCTCTCTCTCTCTCTCTGCTCTCTCTCTGCTCTCTCTATCTCTCTCTATCTCTGCTCTCTCTGCTCTCTCTGTTCTCTCTGCACTCTCGCTACCTCTATCTCTACCTCCCTTCCCTCTCTGTCTACCTCTACCTCCCCTCTCTCTCCCTCTGTGTTCTGAATGGGAGTAGTGGGTCTGTGCTAGTGAGCCTCCAGCTGCCCATCAGGAGGGTGAGGGGAGTAATGGGTTAGATGAGCTGCTAGTTTCCATGCCAACCTATAGAAAGTCTCCAAAGCCTGGCACGGGGCAGACCATAAGTCCACATCCTCCCGCCGGAAAGATGCCATGCTGAATGTAATCATGGGCTGGACTCAAGGTGTGAATGAGATGAACAGAAACCACTCTGTGTCTGGTAATAATAATAGTTTGGTGGGTGCTTGTATGTGTCCTATTTCACACATGTACAAGTGGGTATTAAATACCTGTGTGAATTGGAAGTGTATTTCTTGCATATCCCACCTCCCCTGAGACACCCTCGGAGTGTGGGGTCATGGCCAGGGTCAGCCATTATCAACGGTGACCTTTGGAGCAATTAGGGTTACCTGCCTTGCTTAAGGGCACATCGACAGATTTTTCACCTCGTCGGCTCACGGATTCAAACCCGGGACATTTCTTACTGCCCCAACGCTCTAATCGCTAGGCTACCTGCCGCCCTGATGCATATGTTATGGTTGGGCCGCTTGTGCATTTTGGACTCACCACGTGTTACAAAGATGCACGGTTGTTGAATCCAGCAGACTGTGTAGGGAACTGGTATTGAGTCAAGGATGAACACAAATTAGGAGCCTTCCATTTGAAAAGTGAATAGCAAAGGCTAGTTGATAGTGACACCTCAATGCCTTGGTGTTCTGCATGTTCTAGAAGACAGGGTGTAGGGAGGCATGACTCATTAATGCAGTGGTCCAAACTGCCTGATGCCAGTACTGCTGTTCTTTTAGCAGTTGCATCAGGGCCATTCAACTCTGGCAGGGATTAGAGGCCCAGCATTAAATGATATCAGAATGATCTCACACGTACAGTAGAAATAATTCCAGTATGCTATGACTCCCTGTCAGCTGCGTCTGACTCATCCCTGTAATGGGATCCTGTTAGGCCCTGCAGGTCCTCCTATTGAACACCACCACTTATACTCCCTCTATGGAAAATACTTTTACTATACAGCATTGAAACAATGGAACCAACCCAAGTGTTTACCAGCGTTGCCATTAGCCAATTGTTTCCTCATGCTCAGATTTATCACTATGGTACCTCATTGCTCCCGTGTCAAAGGTCAGTAAACAGTATGTTGCTGTGTGAGAGTACCATCATTACCTGTTATTGTAATCTCCAACTGAGTTTAGCCAAACAGGAGCTGGTGTGTTCCACTGAATTTGCTCTCTAAATATGGCACAAGTTATTTGCATGGCTTGGTTCAGACAGGCTTCACACTTTGAATGGATAAATCAATAAAAAGGTGTTAACGTCTAGTTCTAGAACCACGTCAACGGCACCCTATGTGTCCATTCCACTTTCTCATGTTGAGACTACGGGACCAAATCTGACCTCACAATTTGCATTAAGACTCATCATTAGGGTCACAGTCAGAGGGTCAGGTTCTCACCATGGATCAGTAGCCTAATCTACTACTCACTCCCCTCCTGTGTTAGTAGCACCCAACTGAAATAAAGGTTGAGGTGATTTAGGAATTATAAACGATTCATTCAATACTGTCAGAGAGTGTTTTGGGATTTTGACACCATAATCATTTGGACCTTCATCACCCTGTCTGTGGCTGTAACTGTCACTAGCTGTCTGGGTTCTCCTGAGACCTACACGACTGAAGTGACAAAACAGTGTTATGTGGAGAGACCAAGATTCTCTACCGCCTAGTAGAATGCACTCAACCACTGTTTATTAAAGGAAGTAGTACAAGAGTCAACCGTGGAGACAAGGGCTTGTTATGTCTGTCTACATATGAGAATACACTACCTCTATTTTTGTGAATGTGTTACCTCTACCTGTTGCTACAAGCTGGTGTCACTTGGCTGTGGCGTGCCACTGACAATTAGCTACTTCAATTATGTTTTAAAGATCTGAATGGACCGGATGGGTGAAGCTATATAAAGATGGTTCCACCTAGCATCTCAATAGGCTCAGGGAGTTTCCTTCTATTGCTTTTACCCATTCCCTTCATCTCTGCAAACACTGATGTGATGGGGGTCGACAGGAGGCTAGTGGCTGTTTTCAGTCCAGGCATGGCTTTAGGAACCTCACCTGCTATGAGCACCGTGTCTGGGAAGCCATCACTCAGCTGATCCACACTGATGGAGAGGGGCTGTGACTCACATGGACACGGTGACTCATACTGCTGATGTAGGATTTGTTTTCTCACATACTGTAGACACAGAATGGATGGTGCTGGAACAATTCTCAGTGTCATTTCTATAGACATACTGTATATTAGAAACGGAGGTGTTGGACTTATTAACACTTGCACATTATACAACTGTGTTGAGAATTCCCTTCATTCTTTAAGACAGAATTAGGTTTGTTCCTAACACAGTGAATACAGTACGCCACAAAACATGGACAGAGAGCTTAAATAGCAATTTTATGTTGTCTTCATTCCTTTACTTTGTCCTAAACTCAGTAAGAGCTGGGAGTGAGCATTGGTCAATATCCTAACCTGACAAAGGAGAAAGAAAGAGAGTGAGGGAGATAAAGAGAGACAGAAGTCAGAATCGTGGTTTCTATACAGCTTTTCCTTTTCAAGCACTGAGGAAACTAATCTGTCATGCTGTTCGTTTCTCCGTGCTCACGTGGCGTCTCATTCCATTCTGCCTCTGGATCAAGGGACTTCTCCAAACATTAGATTCTTTTTTCTGGAACAGCTGTGTTTTTCTCTTCAAAAGCACAGTTAGCGGTTGGCTCTCCCGCCCCCTGCATCCCTCCCTGTCCTCACCTGTTCCTCTGTTGAACAAGAGCCAGAGACCGCTGCCAAGTCGTGGATATGGGAGCATGGGAGGGGGTACAGGGGGTGGTACTGAGGCTATTTCTGGATCTTTGAAATCACCAGTGCATGTTGCCATGCTCCCATCCCTCCCACCTCACTGATAGCCTCCCAAAGCTACTCCATCCCTCCCACCTCACTGATAGCCTCCCAAAGCTACTCCATCCCTCCCACCTCACTGATAGCCTCCCAAAGCTACTCCATCCCTCCCACCTCACTGATAGTCTCCCAAAGCTACTCCATGCAACTTTAATGAGATGTGCCCATACTGTACACCTTCCCTGGGTGATCTGATCTTTCTGGAGAAGGACGATTGAGAGTGTGTGGATTCACGTTTTAGTGCCTGGATGTCTCATCATTTATTCATGTAGTAGTTAGAGATGCTCGCTGAATCTGGTGGGCATCTTGATCTGTACAGATGTGGCTGAAACTTTTTGGATGTTCTAGAGCAGTGGTCCCAAACTTTTTATAGTCCCGTACCCCTTCAAACGTTCAACCTCCAGCTGCGTACCCCCTCTAGCACCAGGGTCAGCGCACTCTCAAATGTTGTTTTTTGCCATCATTGTAAGCCTGCCACACACACACTATACGATACATTTATTAAACAAAGAATGAGTGTGAGTTTTTGTCACAACCCGGCATGTGGGAAGGGACAAAGAGCTCTTATAGGACCAGGGCACAAATAATAATAATCTATAATTTTGCTCTTTATTTAACCATCTAACATATAAAAACCTATTTGTTCATTGAAAATTGTGAATAACTCACCACAGGTTAATGAGAAGGGTGTGCTTGAAAGGATGCACATAACTCTGCAATGTTGGGTTGTATTGGAGAGAGTCTCAGTCTTATATAGTTTCCCACACACAGTCTGTGCCTGTATTTAGTTTTCATGCTAGTGAGAATCCACTCTCACATACTGTAGGTGGTTGCAAAGGGCATCAGTGGCTTAACAGCGCGATCTGCCAAGGCAAGATACTCTGAGCGCAGCCCTATCCAGATTTGGCTTCTGATTAAATTCAATTTTCACAGAACCGCTTGTTGCAATTTCGATGAGACTCTCTTGTTCAGATATCGGTAAGTGGACTGGAGGCAGGGCATGAAAGGGATAACGAATCCAGTTGCTTGTGTCATCCGTTTCATGAAAGTACCTGCGTAATTGCGCACACAACTCACTCAGGTGCTTCGCTATATCACATTTGACATTGTCTGTAAGCTTGAGTTCATTTGCACACAAAAAAATCATACAATGATGGAAAGACCTGTGTTGTCCTTGTTAATGCAGACAGAGAAGAGCTCCAACTTCTTAATCATAGCCTCAATTTTGCCTTACACATTGAATATAGTTGTGGAGAGTCCCTGTAATCCTAGATTCAGATCATTCAGGTGAGAAAAAACATCACCCAGATAGGCCAGTCGTGTGAGAAACTCGTCATCATGCAAGCGGTCAGACAAGTGAAAATTATGGTCAGTAAAGAAAACGTTAAGCTCGTCTCTCAATTCAAAAAAACGTGTCAATACTTTGCCCCTTGATAACCAGCGCACTTCTGTATGTTGTAGAAATGTTACATGGTCGCTGCCCATATCATTGCATAGTGAATAAAATACATGAGAGCTCAGGGGCCTTGCTTTAACAAAGTTAACCATTTTCACTGTCCAAAACGTCTTTCAAGCTATCAGGCATTCCCTTGGCAGCAAGAGCCTCTTGGTGGATGCTGCAGTGTACCCAAGTGGCGTCGGGAGCAACTGCTTGCACGCGTGTTACCACTCCACTATGTCTCCCTGTCATGGATTTTGCACCATCAGTACAGATACCAACACATCTTGACCACCAAAGTCCATTTGATGTCACAAAGCTGTCCAGTACTTTAAAAATATCCTCTCTGGTTGTCCTGGTTTCCAGTGGTTTGCAGAAGAGAATGTCTTCCTTAATTGACCCCCATAAACATAAAGGACATATACCAGGAGCTGTGACAGGCCCGCCACACAATTGACTCATCAAGCTGTAACGCATATAATTCACTGGCTTGTATGCGAAACAGTAATTGTTTCAAAACATCTCCTGCCATGTCACTGATGCGTCGTGAAACAGTGTTTTTTGATGAAGGCATTGTCTATATAGTTTTTTGGGGCCTTTTCCCCCAGCATTGTCCCAGCCATATCCGCAGCAGAAGGAATAATTAAGTCCTCCACAATAGTATGGGGCTTGCCTGTCCTAGCCACTCAGTTGCTCACCATATAAGATGCTTCTAGCCCCTTCTTATTAATGGTATCTGTTGCTTTTATACATGTCTTACTACTCAAAAGTCGTCTTTATTCTCGAAAAAAAAACTCCTGTGGCTTATTTTTTAAATTGGCATGTTTTGTTTCTAAATGTCTGCGCAAGAGGGACGGTTTCATCGAGTTGTGAAATAGTACTTCTGCACATATAACACACTGTGGCTGTGGAAAGGCACTACTCCCAATATAAGTGAACCCCAAATCAATGTAGTTCTCCTCAATGTCCCTGTCTGTTGTTCGGTGCTTTCCCGGGTAAGGGGGCAGTAGCTTATCAGTAGCTTGTAACACCAGGAGAGTGGGTTCCTTTCTTGGGACCATCTGTAAGTCACTCTGGATAAACGCGTCTGCTAAGTGGCATATATTATTATATATTATGTGGAATAATGCTTGTAAAAGACAGAGGGAAAATGCATGATTCCATCATGAACAGTTAAGACGCAGGGAATCCAGTTTTTCCAACCCAAGCACTGGCCCTTTAACATGAAGGGAACTCACCCTATGAATGATTATAGGGTATTGGCTGCACTTTGGTGAAACCGGGGATGGTGATTAGTGGTTACTTGATACATAATCTGATGTGTTTCAGGCCTGCTTGTGACCTCACAGATATACTTTATACCACTGGAAAACATGTATCATATATGATCATGAGTGGTAGAAGAGAGATCCACAATATGCTGTTTTTATTCATCAGTATCATTGGGGTATATTTTGGAGGGTCCTCATCCTTTTGGAAGTGTTACCTTGAAAAGGTATGCCCCTACTTTAATCTTAATGCATAACAGAAGAGCTGTTATTCACCACACCCCCCCTCAATCCGCAACGGAAAAAGTCCCCCGTAGTTTTGTCGGCACAGCACGTCCTCAGCCAAAATTAGCACCGGCATCTTTTGTGTGGCAAGCACTTGGGTTTCTCCTGCTCAAGAGATTCGTTGAGGGTCTATGAATAGCCAGGGCCAAGCCTTGGAATAGCTGAATGCTACAAAGAGCCTCCAACAAAGCCGGACAAGATGGCGTTTTGAGATCCGTTTCTTCCTAGGCAGGTATCAGGGCCACCGAACACAGTGCTTTGTTGTTTTTCCACCTCTGGAGTTGAAATAGGGCCTTGAAATAGGGCCTCCTTCACAAAAGAGTCCAAACCAAGCTTGACAAGGGGACTATGTGTTCTCCATGTTCCTTGACAAGCAGATATGGGCTCCAAGATTAACAAACACACTGATTGGTTAACGCCTACTTGTCCAGCTCAGGTTCTGGCTAAGTTGAGGCTACATCAGACAGGCTTATCCTCAGAGGATACCCTGGTCTGTCTTGACGCTAGCCGAGGTCACCGAGCCTCAACAAGTCTCCTTCTGTTCTGACCACTAAACCCAACTGAAACAGTATTAATATATCTCCTGTTTTGACCACTAAACCCATCTGAAACAGTATTAATATATCTCCTGTCCTGACTACTAAACCCAACTGAAACAGTATTAATATATCTCCTGTCCTGACCACTAAACCCAACTGAAACAGTATTAATATATCTCCTGTCCTGACCACTAAACCCAACTGAAACAGTATTAATATATCTCCTGTCCTGACCACTAAACCCATCTGAACCAGTATTAATATATCTCCTGTCCTGACCACTAAACCCAACTGAAACAGTATTAATATATCTCCTGTCCTGACTACTAAACCCAACTGAAACAGTATTAATATATCTCCTGTCCTGACCACTAAACCCAACTGAAACAGTATTAATATATCTCCTGTCCTGACCACTAAACCCAACTGAAACAGTATTAATATATCTCCTGTCCTGACCACTAAACCCAACTGAAACAGTATTAATATATCTCCTGTCCTGACCACTAAACCCAACTGAAACAGTATTAATATATCTCCTGTCCTGACCACTAAACCCAACTGAAACAGTATTAATATATCTCCTGTTTTGACCACTAAACCCATCTGAAACAGTATTAATATATCTCCTGTCCTGACTACTAAACCCAACTGAAACAGTATTAATATATCTCCTGTCCTGACCACTAAACCCATCTGAACCAGTATTAATATATCTCCTGTCCTGACCACTAAACCCATCTGAACCAGTATTAATATATCTCCTGTCCTGACTACTAAACCCAACTGAAACAGTATTAATATATCTCCTGTCCTGACCACTAAACCCAACTGAAACAGTATTAATATATCTCCTGTCCTGAC